>JAHHZJ010010769.1:0-23720 GCA_021437245.1 Aegilops speltoides
ACACCTACCAATCCCGAGTGAAGCCATTGGAAATCTCATACGTTCGTCAAATTCATCGATGTGAGCGATTCTTACATTCCTTGAGGACTTCTTTCGGCGAGGAGTTAAAATTCGATCTGAATTGCCTACATAGAGAACATGATAGCCCGAGGAATTTGAGAGTCAAATTTCCGACCGTTCTTGTCTTCTTGGGCTGTCCCAAAATATCTTATCCACCTAACGGTCATATCATTGAAGGGCATTTATGTCTTATAATGTCGGGCTGCTCCTAGGCTATAAATAGCCACCCCTACAACCACTAGTTGGTTGGCTACTCAAGAAGAACTTGACACTTGTCATTTGAGAGCAACCCATCCTCAGGGACTTTGGCGAAAATCGTCAGTGAGGAAAATCCCAAAACCAAACCCCACAAACCCAAAGTGATTGAGCATCCTTGAAGAAATTGATCTGCGTGGATCCGGCGCTTATTACCTTTGAAGGCTGTGCTTCTTCCAGACGGTTAGGCGTCAAGGTCTAGAAACATCAAGAGAAATTGTGGATCGCCGAGTGACCAAGTCTGTGAAGGTTTGGAAGTCACGAAGACTTACCACGAGTGATTGGGCCGAGGCTGCGTGGTCTTAGTTCAAGGAGAATCGGTGAGGTGGGTGTCTGAGTTGCGCTCGAGACGGGTGTCGGATTGTGTCCTCGAGTTTAAATACTCGGCCGCTCCAACAGACGCTCGAGACAGCAGTTGGAACTGGTTTACCAAATCATTGTCTTCACCAATTGGTAGTTCTATTTCCTCAACTCTTCCATTTCCTCATTACATGTTGCATGTTGTTCATATCGTGCGAAGACCTTGGTGAAGACTTTCACAAATTCCTCAGTTCAATTTCTTGATCTGTTTGTCTTCATCTTGTTATCTGTGTTCACGCTTTCCGTACTCTGTTTTAGTCTTCATTTCATCATCGACTATGTGTGTATCTGTTATGTTTATACGAGTACATATTCCGTTGCAAGTAGTTCTTCTCTAAGGAATTTCCTCACCAGCAAATTCCTCGATGAAGAATTCATAAAATCGCCTATTCACCCCCTCTAGTCGATATAACGCACTTTCAATTGGTATCGAGCAAGGTACTCCCTTGTTACGTGTGATTTTAGTTTAACACTTTGGAGTTTGTTATGATGAGCGAGTATGATCAAGGTCTCGGTGGGTCTCCTACCTTTGATGGAGCGGACTACCCCTCTTTGGAAGAACAAGATGCGAATGCATCTTGAGGCAATTGACAATGATCTACGGTATGTTGTGGAAAATGGTGTCCCCTACATCCTTTGAAACACGACCTCTACCGATGTGAAGAGATTCAAACAACTCGATTCCCAAGCGAAGAATATCATCTGTGGCCATCGAGCAAAGGCGGTATGGAAGAGTGAGTGCTTTGGAAGCGCTAAGCTTATACGGATAGGCTGTCCAAAGTAAATGAAGGAGTCTCAACTCAGCGTGACTCTCGATTCGATGTTCTTGGAATCTCTTCAACGCTTCAAAAGACTTCGAAACGAAAATGTCCAACAAACCTTTGATCGCCTCTGACATCTCAAATGAGCTTCAAGCCCTCGGTGCCCGACATCACGATCATGAAGTTGTGAAAAGCTGCTGGGTCGCGATTCCTCATTTGATACTCGGTTGATGATACAAGAGCGTCGACTACAAGTCGCAGATCCTGTGATATCCTCGAAGGCTTAACACTCACGAGTTCGACTTCTGAAAAGAGATCTCTATGGCTCAAACTATGGCAAACCTCGTGCCACGAAGGCTAAGGTTGTGTCGACTCGAATGTGAGGATTACGGTAGTAGCCTTGGTGATCTGAAAACGAGCGAGGATCCTCTGCTTGTGAAGAAATTCGAGAGGTTCACAAGGCGTGGTCGCTTTGGAAAACCCTCAAGAGAAATGATTCTTCATCCGGTGACTACAAGAAGACTTTGCCACAAATGCAAGAAGCTGGTCACTATATTCAAGATTGTCCTCGATGGGAAAAGGAAATGAAGAAGAAGAAATACAAGGATTACAGTTCGATGATATGAAGAAGAAGAAGAAATCGTCAAAATCTTTATCATCAAAACTCTCAAAGTCTTCATCTCACAAGAAGGCAGCTCCAAGAAAGCCGGGCATTCATTGGCAAGAAATGGACTCGAAGCTGAATCTGAGGAAAATGATGAAGAAGAGGAGTCTGAAGAATCTGAGTCGTGTGGCGAGTCTGCATTACTCTTGCTTGTCACAAGTCCATCTTCAACACGAAGCCGACTCCACCGACAAGCTGATGAAGATAATGATGGCTCGCTCCCACCTATTGCTTCATGGCAAAAGGGCTAAGGTACTCAAATACAACTCCTCGATTCTAGTGAAAATGAATCGATGAGGATCTTAAGCCAGCTACTCTAAACTTGCTAAAATTGTTGTGAAACAACAGGGCTCTTGAAAAGGTTCAAAACATGCTAGATAAAAGTGATGATATGTTGGGTGAAGAAATGGATCGCTAAAGCCGTGAAAATCTTGAGACTTGGTCTAAGTATGATAACCTTCAAGGTCATCATAACTCTCTCTTGTCGATCATGAGAAACTTTCTTATGAATTTCTTCAAGAAAAGCATGATCACGAGAAGCTTTCTCTTGAAGCTATTCAAAGAAAGGAAGATCTTGAAAAGCTAAGAGTGTGTTATGAAGATCTTGAAGGGCGACTCATTACTAGCTCAACAAATCAGCGCTTCTCGAGAAAATTTGTTCCTCCATGCTTAAAGTGCATTGAACATGAATCGCAATTCTTCACGAATGTTCAAATGCTTCAATGTTACAAATTCTTCATCTGCCTCTGCTATCACTAATTCCTCATCGAGGACATTGCTAGTATCCTTGACAATGCAGGGCTGAAGGAATTGTACATGACGAGCATGTACAAAAGCCTCAAAGGGCATCGGACACTTTGTGATGTGCTCAAAGCAGATCCTCAAGAAACCCTAGGAAGAGGGTATTGCCTTTGAGAAAACTCAATGCCGATGGAACATATTGGAAGCTTTGAGCGGTATCCCAAAACCTCATGGGTTCTTGCAAAGGACCTCGATTGATCCATCTAACTTATCTGAGTTTACATGTGAATCTCCTCATTCTTGGATGAGTCATTTGACTCAACTATAAACTGTTCAAAAATCGAATGGTGAAGTATTTGCTAGATATGTTGGCACTAAGCTGCGAGGCGGTTCCCCTATGAAGAAAATCTGGGTTCCCAAATCTGTGTTGAAAGTCTTGGTGAATGTCCTCATGACACCACACTGAAAACAGGAACCCCGGATCAAATTCTTCATATGGACCAAATTCTTCACGAGGATCAAATTCCTCAAGCTGGATCAAAGTCCTCATATGATTATCATCGTGCTAACAAATCATCCCTGAGGTAGAGCTAAGGAGCTATGAATATGTGCATTATTCTTCAAATCATTATGTTCATAAGTCCTCGAAGAATTACTCGCTTATTCATATGCATACCTAACCCCTCTCATGCTAAGCGAAATGGTTTGGCATCTTTGCCACCTTTCTCACATGGTGCTCTGAGGATGATGAACTCTTTGCCACCCCTTGGATGTGGGTGGTGAAGAAAAGAACTAATCTCTTCTGAGGTCGAGTCTCGGGCGTGCTCTAACGTCTGAAGAATTTCTTTGAGGACGACAAAATGCTGAAAGGGCGAGCGAATCATGATGAAATGAACCTTCATTTCACACGTCCTCATCTGCTATACTGTTCTGCTTGATGAAATTCATCGATGAACTTGATGTCATATTCTTCACGATGAAGCATATGAGATTATAGCTACACTAATTCATCTGCGGGATGATCAACCCAAAACCTTGAATAGGTCCTCGATAGTGGATGTACAAATCACATATGGTGACAGAATCTATTGATGGATGCTCCTTATCACCTTCACCTCTGAAGCATATCATCTTTCTTGACAAAGGCAAAAGTCGGTATTGGGTCTTGGTAAGGTTGCTATCTCTAAGGATAAGCACATGGACAAAGTCATGCTTGTTGAGTCCTTAGGATACAATCTCATGTTAGTCTCAATGCTTTGTGATCTTGATATGGTTGTTGTCTTTGGCAAATATCATTGTGTTGTAATTATGGAAGTGACAATTCCAAAGTCTTGAAGGCTTTAGGAGAGGAGATCGTATATTGTTGATTTCTCTCGGGACCACAACCAGCCGTGTGTTTACTAGCAAAAGCTTGAAAGTGGCTATGGCATCGATGACTTGGTCATGCGGGCATGAGGAATTTGAACACGCTTCGAAGAAGAAGCATGTCATTGGCATTGAGAATGTCAAATTCCTCAAGGATCACTTATGCGGAGCATGTGAAGCGGAAAAATGACCAAGGCCAAGCACCGGTGAAGACCATCATGACCACTACCGTCCATTCGAATTGCTTCACATGGACCTCTTGGACCTAACCATTATTCAGCGGTCACTAATGATGCATCTTTATATGGTTTTGTCATTGTTGATGATTATTCTCGATATACATGGGTACACATTGTTACTTACAAACATGAAGTGCGGAAGTCTTCAAGCGATTTTCCTCGAGGGCTTCAACCAACTTTGGTGTGAAGATCAAGCATATCGAGTGACAATGGAACTAAGTTCAAGAATTCGGTCTTGATGCCTATCTTGATGAACTTGGTATTACTCATGAATTATCGCTCCCTATACTCCTCAGGAGAATGGCGTCGTGGGCGCAAGAACAGAACTCTTGTTGAGATGGCTCGCACTATGCTTGATGAATACAAAACGCCTCGGCTTTCTAGATTGATGCAATTGATCTTTGCCACATCATCAGCAGTATATCTTCACAAATTCTTCAAGAAGCGCCTATGAACTCCTCACGACAAGAAACCCAATGTGAGTTATTTCAAAGTCTTGATTGCTAAATGTTGGATTAGAGATCCTCACCACAACTCTAAATTTGCACGAAAGCACATGAAGGTTTATGCTTGGTTACGGAAAGGACTCACACCTCTGAGTCTTCAACATTGTTCTTCACAAGATTGTTGACCTTGTAGATGTGGATTCGATGAAACTAATGGCTGCTAAAGAGGCACCTACCTACATGTTAGATGAACCAGCACTGAGGATGCTATCAAGCTCAAACAGCGAGGATGTTATTCCTCTTGAAGAATCTGCTGAAGAATTCATTCTGTTCGTGAAGAACATCGAGTGATGCACGAAGAACATGATGAGGAAAATGGTCTTTGAAGAAAATGCTGATCAAAATCCTCGTGACACCCACTCATCCACGCATTGCAAAAGAAGTGCAAGTGGAAGATCATCGATGACATTAGCGCACGGGTCCTCTCCACGCTCAAAACCTCACACTTATCTAACTTTTGTGGGCACTATGCTTTTGTTTCTATCTCGAGCCCACTAAGGTAGATGAAGCATTCTGGAGCGAAGTGGATTCAGGGCTATGCAAAAGAATTACATCGATTCGAGTTGAACAATGTCTAGGAATTGGTCAATCGCCGGATCTAGACAAGCATAATATCATTGGCACAAAGTGGATCTACAACAAGCAAGATGAAAATTGCCTTGTGGTGAGGAATAAAGCACGACTAGTAGCTCAAGGCTACACAGGTTGAAGGAATTGATTTCGATGAAACTTTTGCTGTTGCTAGACTTGAGGTATTCATTTACTTGCTTATGCTAACCATCATGATATCATCTTATATCAAATGGATGTGAAAAGTGCATTCCTCAATGGTAAGCTTGAGGAAGAAGTATATGTTGCTCAACCCCAGGTTTGAAGATCCCAAGAATCTGACAAAGTCTTGAGACTCAATAAGGCTCTCTATGGCCTCAAGCAAGCCCCTCGGGCATGGTATGACACATTGAAGGAATTCTTCGTGAAGAATGGCTTCACACCGATTCACTTGACCCTACTCTTTTTACTAAATCATATGATGGTGAACTGTTTGTGTGCCAAATATATGTTGATGATATTATCTTTGGCTGACTAACCAACGTCTGTGATGAATTTGCTATATGATGAGTGAAGAATATCAAATGTCTATGATGGGAGAGTTGAAATTCTTCTTAGGTCTTCAAATTAAATCGACAGCGCAATGGCATATTCATATCTCGGAGAAATACCTCAAAGATGTCTTGAGGAAATTGGCATGCAAGATTGCAAAGCGTCAAAATTCCTATGCCCACAAATGGCCATCTATGCAGATGAAAATGGTATTGATTGATCACAAGGTATACCGCTCCATGATTGGTTCTTTATTGTACTTATGTGCATCTAGGCGGATATAATGCTTAGTGTTTGCATGTGTGCGATTTCAAGCTGCAGAGAGGAATCACACCATAAGGTGTGAAGCATATTCTTGATATCTAGCTCACACACCAACACTAGGATTATGGTACCCCAAGGGCTGCTTTTGATCTCATTGGATATTCGACTCACTATCTTTGGTGATCGTGTGGACGCAAAGTCAACATCGGCACTTGTCATTTCCTCGGACGATCTTTGATGCATTGGTCCTCGAAGAAAGCGAGCTGCGTATCACTATCTCTGCTGAAGCTGAATACATTGCTGCTGGCTCATCTTGCTCAAGCTGCTTTGGATGAAGCAAACCCTCAAGGACTATGGCGTCAGCGTGAAGAATGTGCCTCTCCTCTGCGACAATGAGAGTGCCATCAAGATTGCTCTACAGTTCAGCACTCGAAGACTAAGCACATCAGATTCGTCATCATTTTCTTCGTGATCATGTGTTGAAGGCGATATCTCCATCGAGCATGTGAAGACTAAGAACAGCTAGCTGATATCTTCACTAAGCCCTTGGATGAGAAGAGATTTAGCAAGTTGCGGTGTGAGCTAAATATCTTAGAATCTTGAATGTTCTTTGAAAGGACACATCTCTAACCCTTATGCAGAATTGATGACTTAGATGTGCAACACATGAAGAAGCGTTTTCTTCAATCAATGAAGAATAACACTCTAAGTGTGAAGAAATTAATGAAGAATTTGATTCTCGAGAACCCTCGACAATATGCGGTGTATGAAATCATCATTCTTATCTGATTGAGCTCACATACCACAAAGTTGAAAATCTTCAATTTGAGTTTTCCTCATTTTGAAATTCTCGTTTTTCAAATTCTTCAACTTTGCAAAATCTTCAATGACTCGTTGTTTTCTTCATTGGCTATATACATATGTGAGTTTATGTCCTCTACAGCATTCACTTATTGCTAATTCTTCAAGTTGTGATTTACGCTAAGTGAATGTGATCGGACCCTTCCCCTCTATGCTATACTCAACCCAATCTATTCAAAATTCTTCATATGCGTTACGATTGAAACTTCGTTCAAAGTCTTCCTTGTGTCCTTGACAGTGAAGAAATTGCGAGCAATTTTTAAACAAATCTTATCCAGATTTTCGGTTTTACCGCTCAAACTGTTCCACTCCCACGATACATTAGTTTAATCACCACGATCTTACGATCTCATCGCACGATGCGTGGGTGACACATGTCCGTGAAGGAGAAAGAGGCGAGGGCATGTTAGTCCCAAAATCTTGAGGCGAACAGTTTTTATAGTGGCTATAAATACCCTCTCCTTCCTTACTTCATTTACTCCCTTCGTGTTCTCTCCTCGAGCTCTCCTCAAACCCTAAGCGCCACGCTACTTCGCCGCCGTCGGTGAGGAAGAGCTTCTTGCCTCGACCTCGTCGCCGTCGTACTCGCGCCCGGCGCGAAATCTTCACTCCGCCTTGTAGCCATCTCCCTCTGCCAAGTTAGGCGTGGGAGATCTAACGTGACGAACTTCACTACAGTTCATTCCTGTTTGTCGTGTTCTTGATTCGGGTAATTAAAATCACTTTTATTACTCACTTTGATTCTCAAATCTTTACGAAAATCTTCAAAGGTGTTTTTGGTCTTCAAATCTTCACATATGAACACCTCACACACTATATGCTCTTGATTTATCTCTCTAAGCATTCATTTCTTCAAGATTCCTCAATTGTGCGGATTTTCAATTTGTACAACTCTGGAACCTAAGGCAAGCTTAGTGAAATTCCTCAAGGCTCAACTGGTCAAATTCCTCAAACTTGTTCCTTTTGAAAAATCTTACGAGAGCATATGACCTCTCCAAATTCCTCGCACCTACACTCATTCACGAGTACTCATGTCCATTCTTTGAATCACTAGGTTCTCATCAACTTAACTCATTTGCAGCGTTCCTCGAAGAAAAACTACATACTTCTTGAGTGCTCTATAGTTCAAATTCCTCATCTGAAGAAAATGGCGAAGGCAAGAACCATGAGATGGGAGGAAGAAACCGGAGGTCATGACTGCCTATGAGATCACGATGAAATATACAAAGATTCTCACACGATGAAGCCAAGTTTGGCAAGGAGACCAAAAATCAGCGCAAAGTGCACATCGAGAGGATAGAAGAAGATGGGCACGAGAATGGAGGAATATCGCTATGTTACTCCCAAGTACATGAGAAATTGCCTTAAATCCTCCATGCCCAAGAGCTCCTTTGGCACTTGCCGTCGCTGATCCCACCGACATCAAGCGTGGTGAAGACTTTCTGAAGAATGGTCTAGGCGCCAAGCCAAATGGCAAACAGGCCAAGGAGGCGGTGAGAAATTCAATGAGGATTCTGCTGCTCTGCTGCCTGTGAGCCCTCGGTCAAGCCGAGAAATCAATGCCGAAGAAGCCTGCTCAAGCCAAGTGCTTCACCATCAGCCCTCACGGCCCAGTTCTCTGCCGCACCATCACGGCAAATTCCTCGGACTGCTTTTGCTCATTCAAAATCCTCGGCAGCTCCTCCAAGTCCTCAACTCTGTGCATCTTGCTACATGTCAAAGGACTCGGGGTTTCTCGATTGCTACGGTGCCTCGGCAAGTTCCTCGTGCACCAATGTCCTCATCAGGCCCCTCTTTGAAGACAAAAGCAACAGTGGGCGCGGTCCTCGGCCAAGTCAAAGAAGAAGCAGGTTGCATTCAACATGCCCTCGATGATGAAGCTTCGATGAAGAACTTGCAGAACTCATCGAGAAGCATGACCAAGGCCGCTAGAGCCAAAAGAACAAATGTGCCTGCATACGGATCCGAAGAAGATCCTTGACTTCATCGACCTATGGCATCGGGATCCAAACACTCCCATACGGATCTGCCACGACTCTGGTCAAAGTCATATCTGAACCATTTCATCGCTGAAAGAAATGGAAATTTGAAAAGGCTCGTGAATTAAAGAGAACACAAGCGAAAGGAGAAGCTTACGAGGAAGAACATCGTCAACTTGACTCTGAAGAACTTCTAAAAGCTCACTCTGAAATCAAGCACTCAGCAAGGATTTGATCGTCTAATCTTGATTGGCAAGGAGCCAAGGTGAGATTCGTCAATTTGCGAAGAAAATGACAACTGTTGCAGCTCCATCGCAACAAGAAAATCCTAGGCTGAAAACTCTGCTCAGCCTGCTAAAGAACATAAGCCGCTGCGATGACTTTCACATCTTGATGAAAATCTAAGTTCGGCTGATGACTCCATTCCGGCCTGAAGAAATTCAGGGCATCCACTAGTGGTGCGCTAAAGCGAAGAGATCAGAACCATTGCACGATTGCGCTGAAAGCTACCACAGTCCTCGGCTCCTCTGCTCCATCACCAACTCCAATTCTTCCTTACGCCTATGAAGTGAAGAAGACAAAGGCTGCAGACGAGCTGCGATGAAAGAAAAGGAAGGCATCAGTGCGTCAAATTCTTGATGCGAAGAAAATGAAGCCAATGACCAGCTCGATTGAAAATCCTATTGATGCCATTCCCATTTCCTCCATGTCGTCTAAGAAATTGTTCCTTATGGAGAAGATTACACGATCCCAAGCGGATCGATGAAGAAAATCAATCTGTTGCTGCCTCGAACAGCTTGATGAAGAAATTGAAGTGGAAGCATTCCCTTCACGCGTCGTTCCTCACCCATGCCCCTCGGTTCACATTGAAGAAAATTGGTGTTGAAAGTGAAAATGAATGAAGGCGTGGATATTGGGTGCACACGGTGATGAGCGATGACTTTTGGGAAAATCGCATCCCAATACTCCTCTCTTCCTCCGATTCAACAAGTTCCTCGATCCCGGCTACAAGCTTGTACAATTGGGCTCTGAAGAAACTCATCCCACATCTTACCATTAATGAGGAAATTCCAGCCGCTAGTCTTGAAAAGACACTTCTTGTTGATGGCAGATTGCACTGAAGAGGAACCAAAATTCCTCGGCTGAAGAACTTTGAAGATCGCGATTCACGAGGTTGTCTTTGCAAATCCACAGACATTCCTCTGCCCAAACCAAGAATCCATTCTCGAGCAAGCAAAAATTCAAGGCTGAAGACTTCTTTTACGAGCATGTGTTCTTCTTGCTTATAATCCATATGTTCTGCTGCTCGCATGAGGAAAAGGCAACTACGGACTCCAACTCAAGCCAACTTCTATTCCTCGGATGCTATTTGACAAGGACAAGATCTTGACCATGAGCATATTCCTCATGTGGATATGGAATCATTGCCATAGCTTGAGCCGAAGTCCTGGGTTATTCACGATGCGAGTTGCTGAATTTCTACTATGATATACCGTGGATGGAATGAAGAACTCATTCTTGAGTTCTATGCCACCTACACATCATGGAGATGCTGAAGATATCAATTCATGGGTGCTGGATTGGATGACGGAAAAATACTCATTACAAGAGCACTAGCAAGCTGAATTGCCGTGTCCTTCCTCTTGATCCTCCCCATGAATGCTTGCGTTGTATCTCTATAATGATCAGCGGTATGTCGATCACTTTATGACAAGTGCTCATGAAGCCTTTGAAGCAGGGGCCAGGCCTCGAACCAAATTCCTCGTCAAGGAATTCTTGTATGTGCCTCGAGACATGTCTATAGAATCTTAGCCGAAGACAATGAGTCCCATCAAAGTACGACTCAAATGAAGAAGATGTCATTGGCATCATGAAGAACATGCTTTTGAATATCATTCATGGCGTTCTGTCAATTTCCATGATTTCTTCATGAGGACTCGTGGCCAATGTTGCAATGTCACCTTTTGTTTGAAACCATATCATTGGATTATAAGATTCATAAGGCGAATCTTCCTTTGAATTACAAAGGACACTTTCACGAACCATGCGACTACTTGCATCCATTGAAGTCCTCAAGCGATTTCATCATCGATGATAAGGGCAAGCGGCAGGTATGATTGATGAAGGCGTCCATTGAATGGTCGAATTCAAGTCTAGCTACATCTTACTCCACCAATGTGATTACGCAACACATGCCTTTCCGCCAAATACCTGCCAAGCAAAAGCCTCCAGCAAGCGGCACCGGGGTGATGTTGATCGTGAGTTACTCCTCGGTCTTCATCGGAAGGTTGAGCATAATCAGAAATGGGTGAAGCATCAATTTTACGCAATTCTTCACAACATGACCTCAATGCATAATGCGGTGAAGAAAATCATACTACCTTCATGAAACCCTCAACGCTTGGGCTGTTCTTAATCATGTATATTCTGCGAAGAATTGAAGACTATGGGTCTCGAGAAGCTTTTGGTAGTGCGCACCACCTCGAAGAAATTCAAGAGAGTCAAAGTTCCCGATCGGTGGCCAGCTCTTATTCTTCATCCTCGGCTGATGAACATGAAGATTTAGGCGACAACTGCGCGGCCCTATGTCAACAACTAACCCGACAACCTGGCTCCTCCATCAACTTGAAAATCTTGAGCGTTAGTCCTCGGTTTGATCCTTTTGGTCATTTGATGACAAAGGGAGAAATCTGAGTTAGTCTTCAAGCGGGTTTATATTATGGGGTTTTTATTAAGTTACAACTCTCGTTCTTCGAAACTTTTAATTGGATCGAGTTGTAATCTTAAATCGATGGTGCCTTGATACTTTTGGTGTGCCTTGATCGTCGATGCTCGATGCTTTTGAAGCACTAAGCTCGAATGTGATATTTGAGCTCTGAAACTTTTGATGTGATATGCATGCTTATTCCTAGTCAATATTATTGCGCATCTTGAATCTCATCGAACACCATACTTCATCATGCATTTCAAATTCTTCATATTATATATCAAATGCGTGTATGAATTACAAGATATAGGGAGATCTCCATGATTCAACTCTTCAAATGTGCATTGCCTCAAAAGCAAATTCCTCATTATGCACATATTAGGGAGTTCTTCTATATCTTGCAATCAAATTCCTCAATATCGTATTTACACTCCATATGTTTATCCCGTTGAAAACTTAACCTATGTTGTCATCAATCACCAAAAGGGGAGATTGTAAGTGCATCTAGTGCCCTTAGTGATTTTGGTGTATTGAAGACTTATAGGTTAAATGGCTGATGTGTTGTGAGTGTACAGGTCTATAAGTCTATGAGGAGTTTGATATTTACGAGAAAGTCGACCCTAAAATGAAGTTCTTATTTGAAGACTTTGATATTCGAAGACTTTACGAAGACTTTGAAAGTGAAGAAATTGGTGTGACCTTGAAGACTTGATAATCATTAGGGAATATGAAGCATGAAGACTTTTGTTTTCGTAGTTTCATTTTCTCTTTCTTGAGTCATAAAACACCGTCTTTGTTAAAAGTGAGAAATACTAAGGAAAAATTTCCATGTGATGCTCAACTCAAAATCCTACACCTACCAATCCCTTGAGTGAAGCCATTGGAAATCTCATACGATTCAGTCAAATTCATCGATGTGAGCAGCAGTTCTTACATTCCTTGAGGACTTTTTCTGGCCCGAGAGTTAAAATTCGCCAGATCTGATGCCTACCTGATGAGAACATGATAGCCGAGGAATTTGAGAGTCAAATTTCCGACCGTTCTTGTCTTCTTGGCTGTCCCAAAATATCTTATCCACCTAACGGTCATATCATTGAAGGGCATTTATGTCTTATCATGTCGGGCTGCTCCTAGGCTATAAATAGCCGCCCCTACAACCACTAGTTGGTTGGCTGCTCGAAAGAACTTGACACTTGTCATTTGAGAGCAACCCATCCTCAGGGACTTTGGCGAAAATCATCGAGTGAAAAATCCCAAAACCAAACCCCCACAAACCCAAAGTGATTGAGCATCTGAAGAAATTGATCTGCGTGGATCCGGCTTATTACCTTTGAAGCTGCTTCTTCCGACGGTTAGGCGTCAAGGTCTAGAACATCAAGAGAAATTGTGGATCGCCGGTGACCAAGTCGTGAAGGTTTGGAAGTCACTGAAGACTTACCACGAGTGATTGGATGAGGCTGCGTGGTCTTAGTTCAAGGAGAATCGGTGAGGATGGGTGTCTGAGTTGCGGCTCGAGGTGGGTGTCGGGACTGTGTGTCCTCGAGTTTAAATACTCGGCCGCTCAACCATACGTACAAGCGAGACAGCAGTTGGGCTGGTTTACCAAATCATTGTCTTCATCAATGACTGGTTCTATTTCCTCAACTCTTCCATTTCCTCATTACATGTTGCATGTTGTTCATATCGTGCTTGAAGACCTTGGTGAAGACTTTCACAAATTCCTCAGTTCAATTTCTTGATCTGTTTGTCTTCATCTTGTTATCCTGTGTTCGCTTTCCATACTCTGTTTTAGTCTTCATTTCATCATCTTGACTATGTGTGTATCTGTTATGTTTACTTGAGTACATATTCATTGCAAGTAGTTCTTAGCTAAGAATTTCCTCACCACAAATTCCTCGATGAAGAATTCATAAAATGCCTATTCACCCCCCTCTAGTCGATATAGCACTTTCAGCTCACTTGCAATTTTTCATATAACTCACTTTGGAGTATCTTAGATATAGTATCTGACGTAATAAAATAATAAAGTAGAGTATATACTATCACATGATAGTATATAAAAAATGGTGTAGTTACACCGGTTGTAGAATGCATTTTCCCTATATATATTCTAATCACAGGATTAGAATAGTTATTTGAATCATGACGCCCTATATAGGGCGGCAGGTGTTCGAACTTCCTAATCACCACACCCCCACGGTCCACCACTTCCCCGATCCCGTGCCCCGGATCCCCACGGCCTCTGGCCACCGCCTCCCGATCCCATGATCCTCCAACCGCCTCCCTCGGATCCGCGCCCGGCCGCGCACAGACCCGGCCTCGCCGCCTCCCGTTCCCAGCTCCGGCGGTCGCCGCCCACCCCATCCCATCTTATGTCATTGCCTGCCACCTCCTCTCAGAGGATCGAGCATTGCGCTTGTTTCCTACCTAGGCGTGTCGCCCGGCCTTCTCTGCGGCAGTGCCACCGGCGAGCCACCGCCGCCCACCTCAGCGTGAGCCTCGCCCCCGCTGCATCGGCCACCCCCCTACCTCCCCTTGATCACGACACAGGCGCCACCCTCCTCCCCCATCGGCGTCGTGCACGGCGGCCACCACCCGGCGTCCACCGTGCCTACACGCCATCCCACGCACCTCGAGGGAGGTTATGATAATGATCTGGTTGCTCAAAGTGCTTAGTGATACATCTCTAAACTATCGGCAACTTTCCTTTGCCATATACACTCATAAGTAATCTCGGTCCCACCGATTTTCTAAACTTAGTCACACGAGATGAACCACCTCAGCCACAAAGCCAAACCCTAGAAAACTCGGATTTTCCGATTACGAACTCGGTCTCACGAAACTTGAGTTACCAAGCTTACGTAACATACATCATCAAATCGGTGTCACCGAGATGATAAATCGGTCCCACCGAGATTGGCAAGCTCCTGTCTTTACGAATCGGACTAACAGAGATTGTATTTTCGGTCCACGAAAATCCCAACGTTCACATGATTTGAACTTTCGGTCTCACCAAGTTGTCAACTTGATCCCACGAGATTGGTCAAATGTGTGTAGCAGTTGGATTTTATGTGGAGGCTATAAATACCCTCCACCCCTCTTCATTTGTGGAAGAGCCATCGAGAAAGAACTACCACTCCTACCTTACATTTACGAGAGAGAACTACCTACCCTTGTGTTGAGATCAAGTTGCTCCCTCCCACCATATGAAGCTTGATCTCTAGCCTTCCCAAGTTGCTTTCCACTCAATCCTTTCTTCCACCACAGCCAAATCGGTGAGGAGAGTTGAGTGTTGGGGAGATTATCATTTGAAGCACAAGAGCAAGGAGTTCATCATCATCAACACCATCTATTACCTTTTGGAGGTGGTGCCTCCTAGATTAGTTAGGTGTCGCTTGGGAGCCTCCGTCGAGATGTGGAGTTGAACCAAGAAGTTTGTAAGGGCAAGGAGATCGCCTACTTCGTGAAGATCTACCCGAGTAAGGCTAGCCCTCCGTGGGCGTGAGCCATGATGGCATAGACAAAGTTGCTTCTTCGTGGACCCTTAGTGGGTGGAGCCCTCCGTGGACTCTGCAGCCGTTACCCTCCGTGGGTTGAAGTCTCCATCAGCGTGGAATGCGATAGCACCACCTATCGGAACCACGAGAAAAATCACCTCGTCTCCAAAATTGCGTTTGCTCTTCTCCACCTCTCTTTACTACATGTGCAATTTACTTTCCGCTGCCTATACTCTAGAATTGCATGTGTAGGGTGATACTTGACTTGATCATCATTGTGAATCTGCCAAAAACTTGTCTTTGTCAAAGGCATAATTTTATATTGTCAAGTAGTCTAATCACCCCCCTCTAGACATACTTCGATCCTACAAGTGGTATCGAGCTTTGGTCTCCATTGTATTGGTTTCCATTGCATTGGACTCCATAAGCTTGGTTTCACAACCTAGGAGAGTATGGCGTCTAGTGAGGTAATTTTAAGTAGAGGTCCTTACTTTGATGGTACAAACTTTGCTAGTTGGAAGCATAAAATGAAAATGCATATTCTTGGCCATAACCCAGCCGCATGGGGCATTATACGTGTTGGTATGCAAGGTGAATTCTTGAGGAAGGAAAAGTTCGGATCATGGCTTCTAGCAGATGAATTGCGGATGTTGCAAAACAATGCTCAAGCTTGTGACATTCTCTTCAATGCCTTGTGTCGAGGAGTTCAACAAAATCAGCCGTCTTGAGAATGCAAAGAGATTTGGGATACTTTGGTTGAAATGCGAAGGTACCGAGTCCGTGAAGGAATCAAAGCTAGATGTTCTTCAAGGTCGACTTGACAAGTTCAAGATGAAGGAAGGTGAAGAATTAGCTGAAATGTATTCTAGGCTTGCTCTCATCACAAATGAGATTGCCGGCTTAGGAAGCGAAGAAATGACCGACCGATTCATCATCAAGAAGATTCTCAGAGCTTTGGATTTAAAGTATGATACCGTGTGCACTTTGATCCAAATGATGCCAAACTACAAGAATCTCAAGCCTACCGAAGTCATTGGAAGAATTGTTGCTCATGAGATGACACTTAAAGGTAAGGAAGAGCTTCACAACAAGTCAAGTGGTGCTTACAAAGCTACAAGTGATGCTCCCACAACCTCAAGTGACAAGCTAGTTTCCAATGAAGAGATAAGCCTAATGGTTAAGAACTTCAACAAATTCTACAAGAGTAGAAGCAAAGAGAAGCTCAAAGTCTAGATCATATGATGAAAAGAGATCTTCTAGTCGTGATCGAAACTGCTACAATTGTGGAAGACCGGACACTATTCAAATGAGTGTTGGCTCCCCTGAAGAAGAGAAGAATCTCCAAGAAGAAGAAGCTCAAGAGATGAGTCACCTTGGAAAGAGAAGGAGTAGAGATGATCGTTATGAGCGAAGACCCTCTCGGAGAAGCAAGGATTAGGAGAGGAAAGACAAGTCATCAAGGAGCTACACAAGAAGAAAACATCAAGCTCATGTAGGTGAATGGGTCTCGGCTCCGACTCAGACAATCAATCCGAAAGAAGCTATCACTCCAACTCCGACTCTGATCAAGATGAAGGTGTTGCCGGTCTTGCTCTCGTATCCTCCAACTCCAACTCCTATGACTTATTTGATTCACCAAATGAGAGAATTGGAAGATGCTTCATGGCTAAAGGCCCCAAGGTATCACACCCTGAATTCATTGACTTTGATAGTGATGAGGATGACTTGCTTGGTGAAGATGAGCTCTTACATGATAAATCCAATGAACATAGTAATGATGAACATGCTAGTAGTCTTTATAGTCGAGATGAGTCCAATGACAATGCTATGAAGGAGATTGAGCGTCTAACTAAAGAACTAAACACTCTTAAGTTAGCTCATGAAACAACTCAAGAAGATCATAGAGAGCTCCTAAGATCTCATGAGAAGCTACGCTTCGAGAAGCTCACTCTAGAGCAAGAACATGAGTTCCTAAAAGCAATCAATGGCGATCTTGAAGAAGAGTTCTTCATATTTTCAAGCGACTTCTCTTGTCTAATTTCTTGCCTCCCATTAAAACTAAGCATGACAAGCATAAGAAAAATTCTTCATCTAGTAGTAACAATAACCATGCTAAATCAATATTGTTGCTTCTAGTAGTTCTCTTGATTCCACTAACAATGTTTCAAGCCAAGTTACACTTGAGCAAGAAAATAGTTTATTGAAAGGGATTATAGAAAGGTGTCTACAAGAGCCTTGCGGAAGCAAGAACTTTGAGAAATTGTTACTTAAGCAAGGAAGGCACGGAAGAATCAAGGAATTGGTTTTGGCGAAAGTTCAACGTCGAGGGTGTTGAATGGGAAGAAGGTCAATATCCTACTCCACAGTTTATTCCTCAAAGGAAGTACAATCCTACTTCTTCCAATGTGGAACAAGCTCAAGATGACCTTCCACCACAAGACCACAAGCTAAAAGGCAAGGACAAGCTTCAAGAGGAGATTGATGCATTTATTGAAGCACCTAAAGCCATGGTCAAGTGGGTTCCCAAGGAAACGTCAAGTTCTACTTCGTCAAGCTCAACTACAACCCCAAGGATTCCCATCAAGATGATGTGGATCTCGAAGAAGAAGAACTAGAGAGTTCTTGAGGGTGACTCCGCCAACATACTTCACTCAGATTCATTTTGGCAAAAACTTGTGCAATCAACTTCCACATCTTGCACTAGTTCATGGATTCACAAACCCTCTTGTTGGTAAGTCAAGGGACAAGGTAATCATTGCTTTCGTGGACATCATCTATTGTGTACTTCAATCTATGTCCATGGATATCCTTGTTTGTTCCTTGTGGGACTAACCCATGTAGGTGTTGAAAGTGCCGAATCAAAGGATTGCTCCCAACTCTTGATGATCTTCATCAACATTGAGCATCCACATCTTCAACATCTACATGAAGTCTTCTCGACAACCCAAGGTTAGTTTGACCCTTTAAAGGGGTTCTCACATCTAGGGGAGCTTTGCTCTAAAGAATTGAGCTAAAGCATCTTCAAATGATGTGAACACATCAATGCTTTATGTAAAGTGGTAACCCCACTTGTGCTTAAAGCGATGAGTATGACCTATGATCAAATGTTCTCATTTGGCTCCTAAGTCAATATACTCATATATAGATGACCTAGTCATCGACAAATTGTGTGATAGTAGCTAGAGTTTTGATTGTGCATGTTTGACACATATTTCATTTGCTATCTTATTGTGTGAGCATGTTGGATGCATAATTTTATCCATTCGAGGACATCCATTTGTTGTTATGGTTGTTTTGGTCTTTTGATTTTCTTACCAAATGGATGGACAAGAATGCCTAAGTACATCCCTAGCTATCTATGCTTTCTTGTCTCAAATTCTATTCATGCTTACATCACAAACTTTGAACAAGTCATTTTGGACCCTCAGTGAGGAGCACTTTCGAGACCACCGATCCGTCAAGGCTAACTTCCAAAACCTTCTATTTGATTTGGTCGGACCAACTCACTCAAACTCGGTCGAACCGAAAGCATTTAGATTGATCTAGGTTTTCACCTCGGTGAAACCGAGTTGTGATTTTCGGCGTGACGAAGTGCATAACGCCTGCGATTATCCATCTCAGTGCCACCGAGTTTTACAACTTCGGTCCACCAATAACAAAGGGTATATATACTCAGGGGCAGCGTTGATTTCTACTTCAAGCGCCGCCCCACCCCTTCTTTGCCGTCGCCCTGGTCTCGGATCGTCTCCGTAAATGCTTTGTCGCCCTCGCCGCAGTCTCCATCGCCGTCAGCGGACATCTTCTCCGCGCCGTTGCGCCGTGAAAACTCCACCAAGTTAGGGTGAGTTTGATCCCTCGTGCTCCCATCTCGATTCAATGCGTTTGGTTTGCCTATAATCTTGCCACGATTGAAATCTTCCTGTACACAGTTGGTTCTTTTGAGCGAGATTGAGTAAAAGTTTTAGGGTTAGGTTTCCATGAACACATCTCGGTGAGACCGATTTTAGATTTTCGGTAAGACCGATTTGGCCTATAGCCATTACCTTTGCACCCTTCGGTCCAACGAGTTGTGCAAATTGGTGTGACGAAATGGCGATTCTGTGAAACCCTAGTGTTTTCGGCGGGACGAAACCCACTTGTCCAACGAAAGTGGTGTAAGCTTCTGTTTGAACACTTGGATTCACGAATTTTAAACTTCGATCGACGAAATGTCTTCTGTGAAAACCTAATACTAGAATTTGAACTCATTTGTTTGCAAAAACCTGCGATTTGTGATAACTCTTCTACTCTGCCTACACCTTATCTATTCACGGGTTGTCGGCCATATCGGATGCGGTGTGAGTCGAACAGTCGAGTCACCTATAGCGAGATATTCGAGGCGGGCACTAGTCACGATCGGCAGCTCATCGAGATGATGGTGAGAGGAGTACACCAAGTGGTTTGCCTCCTGCAGCCACGAGGGCGAGAAGAAGAGGAACTCAGATGATGAAGACTCAGATTTTGTTGTTGAGGAAGAGGTCTCATCAAAGCCCAAGAGGAAAGTTGTTGCCAAAGAGCCACAAGGTCAGCAAACCAAGAAGGGCACTAGAAAAGTCAAGCAGTCCACAGTTGCTAAGAAGCTGAATTTGGAAGAAGCTGCAAGCAAAGTGAAGAAAACTTCCAAGAGGAAGAGATTAGTGCATGATGATGCAGAAGAGGATGAGGATGAGGAAGCACCCCAGCCTCCTCAGAAGCCTAAGCTCATGGGTGATGTCATCAGGGCAGGAGCCACTTCAAAGCCCAAGCAATCTGCTCCAGTCAAGGCAGCTCCAGCAAAGCTGCTTGCCAAGCCCAAGAAGGCGATCGGGAACATTCCAGCATCTGAGAAGAACAAAGATGATGTGCCACCAGTATGTCGGATGATGAAGGACCAGTTTTCTTTGAAACTTCGTCCAAAACTGCCACTTCACAATGATGCTCATCCACAAGCTGAAAATATGAAGGAAAGGAAAGATAGAGGTCTCGGGCTATGGAGACAAGTGACCCATATGTCGTGAGGAGAAGAAGCTGTTGTTGATCCCAGATTTCACACGAGAGCAGCGGGACTTCTATGAGGCTGTGTTGATGGATAAAAGCCCATAGTCGCGAGATACGAGATCGTTATTTGGAAGTACATTGTGATGAAAACACAGAGACTTCTTTCCACATGTGCATGAAAGCTTCCTTTGCATGTGGCGTTGCAGACTTTGTAGGTCGAAGTTGACTAATTGGAATGATGAGATGATTATGCAATTCTATGCCACAGCTCATTTCTATCAGATGGAAAGATTACATGGATGATGAAGGCCAAGATTCTCTTCAGCGGTTGAAGAATGGGCAGAACTTCGAATGCTCTGTGCAAAGAGAGGATGATATTGATGTATATGGTATTCCAAAGAAGAACCATGAATCCATGAAGAACATGTACAAAGAGGTTCCAGCTAAAGATTTGGGAATCTGGAAGCTCGGCTCGATGTACTATCTCGAGCAGGTCTACCTACCACTAATACTATTACGAGGCATACCTTGATGCCCAAATGCGGAGATCATCGCATGATCGGAGGATACTCTATCAACATGCTGCATATACTTGATGAAAGCACCTTTCAAGTTGATGGACTTGATGGTTGAAACCATTAAGAGAAGCTGCGGTGACGAGAAAAGGTCGTGTGGATTTGCCCGCATATTGGATGCTTATCAATACCAAGTTTGCACGGGCACATTCTTGTTGGATAGAGAACACTTACCACTGCAGCTGAGCATGAGGACAATGTTGTTGTGATGGATGAGGAGGATCCAACATCGGTTGAAGGACAAGCCAAGATTGAAGCTGCCAAGAAAGCCAAAGGCGACAAGGAAGCGGCGGCAGCAGCTAAACCAAAGAGTGTTGGAGAGCAGCTCCTTGAAGCTACCCAAAAGATTGAACAACGCTGGCCAGCATTATGCAGTCTCGGGAGAGCCTAGAGAGGATTGTTGAAGACAAGATCCATGCTCTGGATGTGAAGGTGGTGAAGTGCAAATGCTTGTCAACAAGCTTGAGGCGGACATCGAGGAAGCAAAGAGGAGAAGGAAGAGCTCATCGTGAGATGCGGGATGACTTAGTCGGGATGCTTATCAGCAGTGCTCCGGTTCCCACAGGACCCGATCATTGCTATTCGATGGCGAGACACGGGACTACAGACTTGGCACCTCCACAGTTCCATCGGTTGCTCCGGCTCGGCTCGGTGACCACTCCTCCGGCCTGAGACATCGGTGAAGTCTTCGCCGATGCTGCCATATCAACTCAACATCAACCCAGCAGGAGCCGCCCGGCGAGTCCCCGGTGGCGCTTAGCTCTATGCTTTTTCAAACTTTTGGTAACTTGTTGCCAAAGGGGAAAGTGTATAGATCATAGGACTTGAGAGAGAGAGTGTTGTCGCCTTTGCTCTTTCGTTCTTTTGCGGTTTCTTTGAGATACTTTTGGTTTTGAGACATTACGTGTGTTTGATACTCGTTTGATGCTCATTAAGGTAGAATCATATACCATTCCTATGTGTGCTTAATGAGTGCTTGGTCGTACTATGCTTTAATGTGTGCTTAATGCTTATCATATGCTATTCCTATCTTGTATGACCATTTACTCATGTCTTGGTGATTGGGTGCATGCTATTCATTCTTATCATTTTGTGCGCTCCACCAAGATGTATGTGACATGGAAGAGTGACCCATGATCCTAATCGATTGTGGATTTGCATTCAAACACAAATTTTAAATAATGCACAAATTTAGGGGGAGCTCTTTCTTATCACATACTTCTCAAAGCGACGATATTATTCATTGATTATATCCCTTGTCGAAGCTTTGATCTATATGTTGTCATCAATTACCAAAAAGGGGAAGATTGAAAGTGCAACTAATCCCCGGGTGGTTTTGGTAATTAATAACAACATATATATCATTGAACTAATAGTTTCTTGAGAATCATTTCAGAAAGTTCAGTGATATGGGTATGGCAAGGACTGAAGAAGTGGACCCCTCAAAATGCTAAGGCAAGCATTGCCAAAAGCTCAAGACTCCATTTTTGGTTTAGTGATCCAAGATCACATTGAGTCCATAGGAAAGCCAATACTATTAAAGGGATGAGGTTATGATGATGATCTGGTTGCTCAAAGTGCTTAGTGATACATCTCCTAAACTATCAGCAACTTTCTTTGCCATATACACTCATAAGTAATCTCGGTCCCACCGATTTTCTAAACTTAGTCACAGAGATGAACCACCTCAGCCACAAAGCCAAACCCTAGAAAACTCGGATTTTCCGATTCTAAACTCGGTCTCACGAAACTTGAGTTGCCAAGCTTACGTAACATACATCATCAAATCGGTGTCACGAGATGATAAAATCGGTCCCACCGAGATTGGCAAGCTCTGTCTTTACGAATCGGACTAGCAAGATTGTATTTTCGGTCCCACGAAAATCCCAACGTTCACATGATTTGAACTTTCCGTCTCACCGAGTTGTCAACCGGTCCCACGAGATTGGTCAAATGTGTGTAGCAGTTGGATTTTGTGTGGAGGCTATAAATACCCTCCACCCCTCTTCATTAGTGGAGGAGCCATCGAAAGAACTACCACTCCTACCTTACATTTCTAAGAGAGAACTACCTACCCTTGTGTTGAGATCAAGTTGCTCCTCCCACCATATGAAGCTTGATCTCTAGCCTTCCCAAGTTGCTTTCCACTCAATCCTTTCTTCCACCACAGCCAAATCGGTGAGGAGAGTTGAGTGTTGGGGAGATTATCATTTGAAGCACAAGAGCAAGGAGTTCATCATCATCAACACCATCTATTACCTTTTGGAGGTGGTGCCTCCTAGATTAGTTAGGTGTGGCTTGGGAGCCTCCGTCGAGATGTGGAGTTGAACCAAGAAGTTTGTAAGGGCAAGGAGATCGCCTACTTCGTGAAGATCTACCCGAGTAAGGCTAGCCCTCCGTGGGCGTGAGCCATGATGGCATAGACAAGGTTGCTTCTTCGTGGACCCTTCGTGGGTGGAGCCCTCCATGGACTCTCATGGCCGTTACCCTCCGTGGGTTGAAGTCTCCATCAGCGTGGAAATGCGATAGCACCACCTATCGGAACCACGAGAAGAATCACCGCGTCTCCAAAATTGCGTTTGCTCTTCTCCACCTCTCTTTACTACATGTGCAATTTACTTTCCGCTGCCTATACTCTAGAATTGCATGTGTAGGGTGATACTTGACTTGATCATCATTGTGAATCTGCCAAAAACTTGTCTTTGTCAAAGGCATAATTTTATATTGTCAAGTAGTCTAATCACCCCCTCTAGACATACTTTCGATCCT
>JAHHZJ010010771.1:0-12047 GCA_021437245.1 Aegilops speltoides
GAGCGATCGAAAGTGATCGAACAAGACATCCAATAGTTAGGTGTGGCTACAATGGGATCTATATCGCGCAGCGTCTTTATGGGCGCGTTCGTGCCTCCCAAGGATGTGCAAGCCGTGTGGATCATGTTCCTTGTTTTAACCTCTGGCGGGAATTTTTACGCCCCGGTGTTCGTGGCGAGGTTCATCCTCGTCTTCATTAGTGTTTCCCTTTCCTTGTGTTGGCGTTTAGTTTGCGGCTGCTTGAGACCCGGCACTCTTTGTGCGTGTGTGCCGGTTCGGGTTCAGCAGACCCTTGAGGATTCGAACAACTTTGGGGTGCTATGGAGATTTAGCCCTCTACCTACCTGCTCCTTGCCGCCTCGCTAAGATCTAAACTCTGGAAAGAACAACACAAGAGACCACGAGTTTATCTTGGTTCGAGGCCACCATTGCGGTGTAATACCCTACTCCATTGTGTGGTGTGGTGGATTGCCTCTTGGGCTGATGATGAACAATACAAGGAAGAACAGCCTCGTGAGGGTCTGTTCTTGGCTGGTGCGATGAACTGCTAGGAGGAGTTCAGTCGCTCACTCTACTGGTTTCTTGGTGAGGATCCTGTCTCTCCCTACCTTGTGGTGGCTAGTCCTATTTATAGGCAAAGGCTCTGGGCCTCCTCCCAAATATTGAGCGGGAAGCGGCATGCAGTTGGCCATTTGAAGGGAACATCGGGTACACTTATCTGACTAAAGTTGGTCCTCGCTTTGTCAAAGGCTCTGGTGGTGGCCTTTGCTGGGCTCCTAATGACTTCCTTCTGACGTTGGGATGGTCTTGGTCTTGTTGCACCGAAATGGATGCCTTTGCTTGATGCTCTCGCCTGCGCTTGCTCCCCTTTCACCAAAGAGGAAAGGAGGACACTGTGCGGGCTGGCACCCGCCTGGCGCCCTTGGTCGTCATTGCTTGCGTCATGGGCACCTCGTGAGGTACCCCGCCTTGATCTCTCCGCCCCTCGCAAGCCAACCCGATGAGGCCGTGCCCGAGGAAGCTCTTTGTCGTCCGCCCCACGAGGCTTGACCCCTCGCGAGGGTCTTGAGATTGTGTTGATGAAGATGGGCCATGCTGGGCCCCCTTTGAGCCACGCCGCGGGCATGAGCGAGCAAGTCTAGGGACCCCGTTCCCGAGCGCCCGCAGTAGCCCGGGCCCAAAGCGCGCCCGACTTGGCGGCGAGGCGAAAGGGCAAGTCTGGCACCATGAACCCCTAACAGCCTGCGGCCTTGGGCGCCGCGTGGCGGTTGATTGGACGTGGGCGGCATTGTTCCCCCACGCCTCCTTATTTTGTGCTATGCTAGGCGGACTCGTAGTCACACACAGTCGCTCCCCTTTTCGTTGCCCGAGCATCCTCTGCCCTTCCTCCTCTCGAACTCCAGCTTCCGCTCCCAATCATCTCGAACCTCCCCCCTTTTGTTGCCATGGCTCCGACGAAGAAGGGAAGAGGGAAGAAGCCCATGCCTCCGCCTCGCTCACCGTCGCTGGCGGCCCCCGCCGTCGACCGATCGATCATAATCAACCGAGAGGGCTTGGGCAAGGTCAGCTCGGCTCTGGCCACCATCTTCAATGAATGCGGGAGGACGACGACCTAGCCCGCGTCTCGCTTCTCCATCGACAGGATAGTCATTGAGGTCCGGTATTTATTTGGCATACGTAGGCGGACTAGTTCCCCCTTTTCCGATTTCTTCAACGCCGTGCTCTCCCACTATCGAGATCCACATGATGCATCGGGTCTGAATCCATCACTCTTCTTGCGGTCTTCGCCGTTTGTGAGGCAATGATGGGCATCCTTCCTTGGTTGCCTTGCTGCGCCACTTCTTCTCTCTGCGACTTGTCGGCCCACCCAATGCTTGGGGTGCGTGAGCTTCATTGCTGCACTGAGGCAGCGGCCGAGGATCGACTTGGTCTTCCTCCGCCCTTTTGGGTTTCGTGGCGGTGGCTGTATGTGGGCGTGGGGTGCCCAGCCCCTGCTGTAAAGCCATCTTAAATCTGCTGTTCCCAACTCAGGTGGGGCGAGGAGGCGCTCACGAGTTTCGGCTCGTCTTAAATGCAGCGTCGCCCGGCGTTCTTGAGGGCACTTTCGGCGTGTGGCGCCCAAGGTGGTGAAGGAGTTCTGCTTTCGCCATGTTGCCCCTCTCCAGCGCCCGTTCTCACGGATGTGGGCCTTGGTGAGCGTCGTGCGGATCGTATGAGGCTCGGGAAGAGGACTGGCGCTTTGGCGGCGAGAAGGTGCTCTTGGTCTTGGCAGGGACCCCACCCGGCAGCATCCGGCAAGGGGGCCTTCTGTACCTCTGCCCGAATAAAGCGACTTTGTGAACGGATGCCCATCTTGATGAATGGGGATCGCCCGCTGGCCTCGGGGCCTCGCGAGAACCAGTGGTGGTGGCGCCCTTGCGATCGGCCAATCGACTCTTCCTCAAGTGGCGGGCGATGAGGCATGAGCCACCGGATGCGGCGGCCCGGCTGAGTGGCAGTGGGCAGCGCTCACGAGGCAGCCCACGAGGCCCGTCTCTTTGTGGCTGAGGCGTGCAGCTGCCATGGCGCTTCTTGACTAAGGCCCCTGAGGCCCAGCTACTCTTCTTGGTGAGGCGGCCGGCGTGGCCTTGTCAGTGAGCGCCCACAGCGGGTCGCCTTGGCCTTCTTCCTCACATGGTGACCCCTGCGCTCGACTCTTGGGTCGCTTCCACGTGGACTTGAGGCCCTCCGGGAAGAAGGGAGGCCACAGGTGGCGATTACCCTTATGCTTTGCTTGAGCGTGGAAGTGCCGCCACCGGCAGTAAGCCTTCTCTCTTCCAGCTCCTGGTCCTTCGTTGCTTTTCTGATTCTTGCTCCATGAGCCTTCCCTTGAGCTCACGGAGATGGCCGAGGCCATCCCCTGTCTCCGCCCTCCCCACCGTCTTGAGCACTCCGAGCAGCAGAACCCTTGCGGTGAGGCGGTTGGAGGCGAACCATCTGGCGCGCCAGCGAGCCTGCGCCTCGCGACCTTTCTTCGCGAGCCTTCTCGTGGCATAGCCAGCCTGCCATGGACTTCTCGTCTGGTCGTGGACCTTGATTGACTGGGGTACTCCCTGCGCTATTCATTTGGGGATGGACTGGCTCCAGACCGGGCTTCTGGCGAGGTATGCCCGGTCGCCTCGAGGGCGCCAGTCCCCAGCCCCCTGCCCGGAGGGGGAGTGTGGATTCGTGCCCCCCGGCGCTCGCTTGGGGTGGATGATGGTGTGCAAGATGTACTCGAGCACGCCCGGGAGCGTCGCGCTCTTCGCCAAGGGTTTCTTCGGAGGGCGGCTAACGCGGTGAGACTTCTTGGTGAAGAGCTCGCTGATGAGGGGCCTTGAGGCCAAGGGCTGCGCTGATTCTTGAAGGTCGGCTGGGCGGTTATCGCCCTCGCGTGCTATCGGTCGCGATCTTGGCGATGAGAGGCCAAAGCGTCGTGGCGGCCTCTCGGGAGGTCCGTTCGGGCCGTCGAGGAGGCAGGAAGCTGACCGGCGGCGCGAAGCGGCGGAGGCGAGGCGGGAACTCTGGCGGTGCCGCTCCTTTGGAGGAGGCAGGTGGAGCTGCAGGCGGCCGTCAGCGTCGATGAAGGTGGCCAGGCGACCAGTGAGCTCGAAGTGTGAGGAGCTTGGCGCTAGAAGCCGCTGAGCAGCGCCGCAGTATGAATGCACTGGAGACAAGGCGCTTGGTAGTGGCGGAGGATAGCGTCGCTCTTGTGGGAAGCCCGTGTCTGGAGGAGGTCGGACGTCGGGTGTGGCGGCGCTTGAAGACTCTCCTTGAGTTTAAGGAAGGTGGGGTTGATCCGGACCGAGGCTGAAGGAAGGACCGCTGTCTTGAGGTCAAGCTAGAGGCGGCGGCGGTGGAGTCGGCCTTTGGGGCCGCACTTGAGGTGGCGCAGAGTCAACCACCTCCCATGCCGAGGTGCTTCTCCGCCATGTGGTGGGCGAGGCGAGGCCGTCGCGCCAAAATCGGACGAGATATGCGCAGCGGATCTGGAGCATGAGCATGGCCCCATGCTCCTGCAGCGCAGGAGGAGCCAACACAGCCTTAGGTAACATCTGCGAGGCGGTGATGGCGAGCCGCGCGTGGTTAACTCGCCGGCAACCTTGAGTTCTTCACCGGCGTGGTGGCGCTTTTGGAGGTGCGTCGGTCGAAGCCGATAGGTTGGTGGAGGAGAGGCAGCGCCCTGCTCGGCGCGCCTTTTCTCGCGTCTTGACCATCTCCGGAACATGGATCCCCGCCGACCCGATCTGCCATCGCCCGATCCCCGAGGCGTCCGGGGCGACTGGCGCCTTTGAGTGGAAGACAACGTGGGCGCTCGTCGGGGCCGCCGCGGATAGCGATGATGCAATCGTGGCGCCGATGAGGTGGCGTGGTGAATGGGCTGGCGCGCTGATGGCAGCGAGAGGCGATGGCGAGGCCGGCGGCGCCCGACAATAGTTGGCGGTGCTCACGAGGATGCATTGGGATTTATCCGTGACGCGTGTCGTTCTGTTTCCTTACCTTGCATGAATAGAACTCAGGTTTTGACACGATGGTTGTAAACATTTTGGGAGGGTGCCCTCATGTAAAACTCATGCTCAGCGTACTAGTGGATGCTACATCACCCGTCGCCAGCGCCAAAGTGGTTGGCTAGGCGGCGAGGCCGGCTGGCTAGTTACCTTTGTCCGTCACGGGCCCGAGATAGCTTGTGGGAGGCTGTGGTGTCTCGAGTGTCTCTGATCGAATCCGTAGGATCTGCGGTGAAAGCCTCTGAGAGGATATGGCGGCAACGATCTGGGCTGCCGCATAAGCTAGGCGGACCGGCTCGCGAGGGCTCACGAGGGGAGGCGGTGAGGTGAAGTGGTAACAAAAGCGGTGCTCAAGCGAGACTAAGCACCTTCCTAAACACCGCAAATCTCAAATTGAGTCAACTTAAATCCAGCGGAAAGCGTCGACCAAGGAAAAGCAATGAAAGCGAGAAAAAGGCGCGTCGGCACCTAGTCTAGTCTTGGGCGTCTTCTCACCGGCGTGAAGCTAAGTGCTGCCTTTGGGCGTGGGAGGAGCCCGGGGCTGAGGCGGCACCCTGAGACTCGGGCGTGTACAACCCCACTCATTATTACGTGAGAGTGTCACGCAGGCGGCGACCTTCACAGTCTGGCCTTGCTTCATATCGCTAGGCGAGGCCCCTTGCGCCACACTCTAGTGCCATCAGCGGCGACCGAAAACCAGGGCGCCGCCGATGGGGTAAGCGGTTGCCAGCCAGTTCCCCGATGACCACGGGTCCTCCGCCCGAGCAGGCACTGAGCACCTCCCGGCGAAGGCCTACCTCTTGAAACGCCTTGCTCCAAATGCGCGGTGGTGATGCGGATCTCGGCCCCTCTCCTGCAGCCCAGCGCCCTCCTCTGAGGGTAGGAGGCTGCGGAGGCGAGGCAACTTCTCGGCTGTGGCGACCTGCACCTCCTGCGACCCATGATTAGCGTATACTGCTCTGAGAATTAGTGGTACCCGATAATCGTTGCTTCCTGCGTGGCCGGTGGGGCTGACCCGGGGCTCCTGGAAGAGCTCAGCTTCTGGCGCCTCGTCCCCCCAGCTTGGGCTGAGGAGCGAGCCTTGTTCACCCTAATGCTGGTGCCCTTGGTCCATCATGTGGGGCACGTATTCTTCTGGGGCCGCCACCCCGAAGGCCGCGCCATAGCACTCCGCATGCCATGCAGCTCTGCTTGATCGCCCACACAGGGGTGGTGGCGGCTGACCTTGGGGCCGTGGGTGCGTCGGGTCCTTCTTTGGCGGTGGCGGTAGTCAGTGCCGCTGGCCGGTGTCAGCAACCGCTGGTGTTGGAGTAGCCTTGGAGCCCGCGGGTGCGCGTGGAGCCCCCGAGCGGGCCGCCCTGGACCTGAGACGGGAGCTGGGTGCGGAAAGGGTGAGCCCAGGCGACAAGGCCAGGAGCTGCCACCCGCTCCGGCTGACGCGTCGTGGCCGCCTTCCATCGGCTGCCTGCTGCGGCAGCTCTCGGGCCCTTGTGGCGCGGCCCTTGAGTTCGCTTTGCTCGGCGGGTGTCTGCGGCGTCATGGGCCTTGGCGTGGTTCGAGGCCCTTCTTTGCCGACCACGCTGCCGTGGTGTGAGCTGTCGAACTGTCGCGTCGCCCACGGCCCGGCGCCCTGCGGACCACAGCTGCACAGGGCATGGGGTGCGCCAGGCGGCGGCTCTGTGGGAGGCCAAGCCGCCCGAGTCGGGGTTGCCCGCTGGTCGCAGACGAGGCGATGGCGATCTGACAGGCGCGAAGTGGCAGAAGGTGGATCCTGGTGCACCCCCTACCTGGCGCGCCAAATGTCGTATTTTGGGTTCCGGCAGACCCTTGAGGTTCAAACACTGGGGTGCGCGCGGAGATTTTGCCCTCTACCAACCTGCTCCTCGCCGCCTCGCTAAGATCTAAACTACGGAAAGAACAACACAAGAGACAGAGAGTTTATACTGGTTCAGGCCACCATTGCGGTGTAATACCCTACTTCAGTGTGTGGTGTGGTGGATTGCCTCTTGGGCTGATGATGAACAATACAAGGAAGAACAGCCACGTGAGGGTCTGTTCTTGGCTGTTGCGATGAACTGCTAGGAGGAGTTCAGTCGCTCTCTCTACTGGTTTCTTGGTGAGGATCCTGTCTCTCCCTACCTTGTGGTGGCTAGTCCTATTTATAGGCAAAGGCCCTGGGCCTCCTCCCAAATATTGAGCGGGAATGTCACATCCCTAATTCTGGTCTGACTTATGCTAGCTTCCATGTGAGCATCATGTTTAAATTCAAATGAAACTTGAATTGAGGAATTTCCAAAAGCCTCAGAAAACCTCTAAAAATAACCAACATTTAAATCTTCTCAAATGAGTCCAAGAAAATGCTCCTGTTATTCTATAGAAATATTGGTAAGAGGTAAAATTCAAACCAATATTTTTGGAGTCACAGAAATATTTATTTTGGCCAGTTGAATTAATCCAATAACTATTTGCTTTGGATTTATATTTAATATATATATTAAATATGACTCCAATAATTCTGGAAGTTTGTGGGTGGCTTTGTATATATTTTAGCAAGCCATATAATAACCTACAGAATTTATTAAAATGATTTAGTTGCTAAACTAAATCAAAGCGGAGGAAGAAAAATAAGCAGAAACTAATAAAAGAGAGATTTACGGACCTACCTTCTATGCAGCCCCACTGGCGGCCCGGTGGCAGCCAATGGCCCAGCCATCACCGCCTCCTCCTGTCGTCTTCCTCCTTTGCCGGGAGGGGCAGGCGCGTGCCCGCAGCAGCGCCTTGCCGTCGCCACCTCGTGCTTGCCGCCGAGGGCCTGGACGCCTCCACGCCGCCACGCACCCCCCCTCGACCCTCTGCACCTTCTCCTCCTCGCAGCTCTCTCCCTCCCCTCTCTCTCATGCAACCGAGCGCTGCCGCCGCCACTGCTTTCGCTGCCACCGCGCCCAGAGACACTGCCTCGCCTCGCCTTCATGCCCCCGAGCTTCGTATCCTCGCGCTGAAGCCCTTCGCCGAGCCACCCATCGCCGGACGCCCCGAACACCTTCACCGTTGTCTTCTTCAACCTCGGGTTGACCGAGATCGCCGTCACCCATACGTTGCCGTCAGGCCGGCCCCGAGCTCGCCATCTCCTTCTTTCGAAACGCCGTGAGCCCCTGCTTCTTTTCCCCTCTCTCCCATGCTCTTTGCATAGCCGCCGCTTCACCGATGACTGAAACACGCCGCCGTGGCCACAGTCACCGTAGCGCCCAACTGAGCACACCCACGTCCTCACCGTACCATGTAGAAGCCGTAGGTGCCAACCCCACATCGCCACAGCTGTTGTAGCCTCGAGCCCGAGCTCGACCGAGCTTCAGCCGCCGCCGAGCTCGTCGCCGACGCCACTTCGGCCACTCCCCGGCCGCGCCACCACCAAGGTTGGATGTGTTGGAAATATGCCCTAGAGGCAATAATAAATTGGTTATTATTATATTTCCTTGTTCATGATAATCGTTTATTGTCCATTCTATAATTGTATTGATAGGAAACTCAGATACATGTGTGGATACATAGACAACACCATGTCCCTAGTAAGCCTCTAATTGACTAGCTTGTTGATCAATAGATGGTTATGATTTCCTGACCATGGACATTGGATGTCGTTGATTACGGGATCACATCATTAGGAGAATGATGTGATGGACAAGACCCAATCCCAAGCCTAGCACAAAGATCGTAGTTCGTATGCTAAAGCTTTTCTATTGTCAAGTATCACTTCCTTAGACCATGAGATTGTGCAACTCCCGGATACCGTAGGAATGCTTTGGGTGTACCAAGCGTCCTGGCGTGGCTGGGTGGCTATAAAGGTGCACTCTGGTATCTCGAAAGTGTACATTGGGTTGTACGAATCGAGGCTGGGATTTGTCACTCCGTGTGACGGAGAGGTATCTCTGGGCACTCGGTAGGACATCATCACAATGTGCACAATGTGATCAAATAGTTGATCAGCGGGATGATGTGTTCTGAGCGAGTAAAGAGACTTGCGTAGCGAGATTGAACAAGGTATCGGCATACCGGCGATCGAATCTCGGGTAAGTACTATACCGTTAGACAAAGGGAATTGAATATGGGGTTGATTGAGTCCTTGACATCGTGGTTCATCCGATGAGATCATCTTGGAACATGTAGGAGCCAACATGGGTATCGAGATCCGCTGTTGGTTATTGACGGAGAAGCGTCTCGGTCATATGCGCATGGTTCCCGAACCCGTAGGGTCTACACATAAGGTTCGATGGCGCTAGGGTTATAAAGGAAGTTTGTATGTGGTTGCGAATGTTGTTGAGTCCGGATGAGATCCGGACGTCACGAGGAGTTGGAATGGTGGGAGGTAAATATTTATATATGGAAAGTTGTTGTTGGGTTTGGGAAAAGTTCGGGTTTTTCGGTATTGTATCGGAAGCTTCGGAAGGTTCGGAGGATTGGAGGTCGGAGGTCGGAAGTTGTTCCACCACGTCCTATCAGCAGCATGGGCTGTAAGGCGCCATAGCCTTAATGGGCGGTGCACCAGCCCCGAAGGCCCATGCGCATGGGAAGGAAACCCTAAGGGAGGCCTCCACTTGACTTGGGAGGCACTCCTCCCCTTAACGCCGCCCCAACCCTAGATGGGATCTGGGGGCGGCCCCTCTTCCCCACCTATAAATAGTGGAGGGTGGGAGGCAGCCGCTTTTAAGTTACAGCGCAGCCTTCCCTTCTCCCAAGTACTCCTCCTCTAGCGGTGCTTGGCGAAACCTTTGTAGGATTGCCACGCTCCTCCATCACCACCACGCCGTTGTCTGCTGCTGGATGGAGTCTTCCTCAACCTCTCCCTCTTTCCTTGCTGGATCAAGGCATGGGAGATGTCACCGGGCTGTCACGTGTGTTGAGCAGCGGAGGTGCCGTCCATTCGGCACTAGGATCTCCGTGATTTGGATCACGGCAATCTGACTCCTTGACCTCGTTCTCTTGAGCGCTTCCGCTTAGCGATCTTCAAGGGTATGAAGATGCACTCCCCTCTCTCTCGTTGCTAGTATCTCCATAGATTGATCTTGGTGATGTGTAGAAAATTTTGCATTTACCTCGTTCCCCAGCAGGATGCAGACGGCGTCGCATCCGTATCTGTGCTCCTGGCATAAGCGGCACTCTGTAGGCGAAACCCACAGCGCACCGCCGCGTCTGGCCTCGCCGGCGGCTAAACACCGGCGAGTTGACCCTGTTGACTAAGTTGACCAGGTGGGCCCAGTTTGACCCCCTGGGTCACTGACGTGTGGGCCACCCTTGTTAATTATTAGTTAGGTTAGCTTAGCGCTAATTAACCTAGATTAGTTCTTAACCTAACACTAACTAACTCTGTTTAGTTAGTTAACTAACCACTGACACGTGGGTCCCACAGGTCAGGTTTGACCTGGCCGACCCAGTTGACCGCTGACGTCACCCTGACGTAGTCCTGACGCAGTAACTTATTTTTGGATTTATTCTTAGATAAGAAATTCCAGAAAATAACCAAAACTTCTAAAAATCATAGAAAATCAACCGTAGCTTCAAATCAAACAAGTTATATATGAAAAATGATCAGAAAAATCCAATATTTCCATCTGTACCATTTTCATGCATGTTAGAACACTTTAACCCTGCTGTTTAGATGAAACAAGTTAATGCACTATTATGACCTCTTAAAATGGGTTTGCAATTGAATCTTTGGTTCAAATGGACTCATCTCAATCTGTTCTAGCTTGCATTAGCCAAAACATATTCTTTTTGGCATGTCATAGCATGCATCATATTGTGCATTGCATTGATCGTGTTTCTTCTTTGTTTGTCGGTGTTGTTCCCCCTCGGTGAGCGTTGTGCAAGCGTTGTGATCGTTGACAGCGATGAAGACTCAATGCTATCTTGAAGTGCCGAACAAACAAACCCCTTGTTCATTCGATACAATCCTACTCTCTCGCTCCTGCTCTCTTTTCTTGCATTAGGACAACAACGAATCATCTATTACTTGCTGCGGTAGCTGAACCCTTATCCTCTGCATGACTGTCATTGCCACGATAAATAGATGAAACCCACTAGCATGAGTAGGAGTTGTTTGAGACTGATGTGCCTACTCATTCATGCTTGTTTGTCATGCACTCTTGCTTAGAGTTGAGTCGGTCGATTAATCGAGGATGAGTCGGAGGTGTGTGAACATGTCCTCTTGTCGTGAGCTAAGTGTGTGAACACGATTTGGTAAAGGTAGTGGCGAGAGGCCATGTAGGATTACATGGTGGGTTGTCTCATGGAAGCCGTCCTCGAGGCTGAGTTACGTGTTTGTGATCCATGAAACAGCTACTACCATGCATTGGGCCTGAAATATGACCCGCTCGACTTCTTAATCACCCTTGTGCTCTGTCCGGGGAGTTGCAAGTAGTTTTAGTGTTTGTAGTATCTTTGGAGGCCATGCTTGTGTGGCCAGGAGGGTGGGCTGTGATCTGGTAGGCACATGTGCAGTGTGCAGGCGCCCGTTTGGTGTCTCGGGAACCTGCACACATCATTGGGGCCGTATGTGGAAACTTGGCGGACTCCATCTTGGATGGAACTGAATAGGCGATAAACTGGACTAGAGACTTGAGTGTTTAGGTAGGTCGTGGTCTACACCCATGTCGGCTTTTGCTTGAAGTCTGCGAGCACATGTCGTGTCTGAGGCGCTAAGTGGTGAAACATGTATGAAGAAGTACACCCTGCGGGGTTAACATCATCTATTGAATAGCCGTGTCCGTGGTAAAGGACTTACGGGTTGCCTATAACAGTTCATAGACAAGTGAAAGTGGATACTCTAGAATCGCAAGATAGCGTGAGTGCTATGGATGGCGTTCTCGTGAGGGAGGCGGGGGCGGATCCATAGTGGTGTATTGATATGGTGAATATGTGGACTCGTGTGCATACCTCAAAGAGTTACTTGCGGTAGTAGTTCAGGATAGCCACGAGTCAAAGCTGGCTTCTTTGCGATTAAACCGACCACCCCTTTGTTGATAATGATGCATATGTAGATAGTTCTGATGTAAGTCTTGCTGGGTACATTTGTACTCACGTTTGCCTATTTTATGTTTTTGCAGAGAGACATCAGTCTCGTTAGTAGTTCCGCGTGGACTTCGACATTTAGCTTGTTACCTCAGCTACGATCTTGTGCCCTCGGCAGGATCTAGTAGATAGTCAGGCTTCTAAGCCTTTTTCATTTGTAGATGTCTGTATTCAAACATGTTAAGCTTCCGCATGTGCTTTGTCTTGTATGCTCTGAATGTTGGGTCACGAGACCTATGTTTGTAATATCTCGCTCCTTGGAGCCTATTGAATAAAATACTTGAGTTGTAGAGTCATGTTGTGATGCCATGTTGTATTTGCACATATCGAGCATATTGTGCGTATGTTATTGAAATGCTTGGTATGTGTGGGATCTGACTATCTAGTTGTTTATCCTTAGTAGCCTCTCTTCTTTGGGAAATGTCTCCTAGTGATTCCTTTGAGCCATGGTAGCTT
>JAHHZJ010010773.1:0-65950 GCA_021437245.1 Aegilops speltoides
AGGTCTTTGGATCATAATTCCCGGCAGGGTTTAAACCCATAAACATAGAGGCCTACGATGGAACAACAGACCACAGGTGCGGATGAAGATTATATACTACATATACATATGGCGGAGGAGGCGATCTCACGCCATAAAATATCTACCCCGTCAAGCTCAAAGGCCAGCCGTCATTGGCTCAAAAGCCTCGAGACAACCTTTGTTGGAAGTTGGGAAGAGCTCGAGGCGTTTAGAGCAAATTTTCAAGGGACTTATGTCCGTCCTCCGGATACATATGATTTAAGTCATATAACTCAACAGCCCGAGAGAGTCAGCGGAAAGTGCAGGAATAGGTTTCTTACCAAAAGAACCGGATAATGTTGTCCGGACCGAAGCCTTAACACTTTCAAGCACAATGTCAAGAGATGAATGGCTTGCGGGCACCTCGGTCGAAAACCCGAGGATAATGACCGCATTAAACAGCCTCATGACCGCTTGCATGCTAGCAAACGAGCACCAGCGACAAGTACATACGAGATAAGAGATGGAAGCGGAAAATCACGCAGTATGAAAAACAGCGCGCGGAATAAAGAAAAAGCCAAAAGAACACGGCAGATTAACACGGATTCAAAAGCTCGCGGTCCAATAACAAAACTCAGCCCCTCAAGGATGGCGGTGTGAACTGTCCAACCTACAAATTCTGGGTCGGATATGTCAAATCCACAGTACCCGGAAGGCACGCGCAAATCACACCCACGAGGGATTGTTGGGTTTCAAACAGTCCGGCGATTAAATGCCCGAACACAAGGGGCTCGGCGCATCAGCGAAGAAGATAAACCCCTTGCCGGAGGGCACGGAAAACAAAAGACTTTTCCACAAGGGGTCAAAGCGATAAACTCACTTCATGTGATAACACGGAAAAATAGTGCGGCACTTTCTAAAAGAGCTTATGCGGTCCAACCAGCCGATCCGTAGAGATTGGGTATCAAAACCAATCACTTCGACAACTGGACTACTCGAGAAGCATTGAAAGCAGGGCGGACTCCCTAATATTGAATCCCATAATAGGCGGATTACAATTCACTAACGTCCTAATGGGCCGGGCGGTGACTTAAACACTGCTATATTCAAACACAATCCGTGGGATGAGGGATGAACCCTACCAAAATTGACACAGCCGCACTTCCTTCAAGGGTGGCGCGAGACCCTACGCCAAGTGCACGGGCTCGATACTACTAGAAGTCGTGTTGGATCGCGAACAATTCCCGGCGTGAAAATTAATTTTCATATCGTCCCATTTGAAAGTGAATATCAAGCACTCTTGGGGCGAAAGGCTTTGTCGCTTCAGCGCCATACCGCATTACGCGTCTCTTACCTCAAGATGCCGGTCCACATGGCGCTATTTGGTCGCGAGGTCATAAAGACCCGAACTTCGGATAAACGAATCCGGACTCAGCGGGCTAGGGCTCCCTAGCCGCATACCCTTCCACGGGGGGCTGCGGCGCTAAATCACCGTGGTTTCATATAAACCTTGCTTTACTTATTTATATTTCTTCTTTTACATATTTTTCGCATGAACTGTTTCTAAAACTAAAAGCGTTCCTCTCTTTCTCTGAGATGAACAACGTGCGTACCGTCGAGGATAGCGGTATAGCATGGAACCACGGTATGAGAGCGTGCGGCGAGGACCCGTTGCAAGGATTCTTTTGATTAAGACCATGTGAGACCTTTTTATTCTGTCTCTTGTTGTTACTCTCCTTGGCTTCTTCCTATAGCCAAAAGCTGGCAGCTTTAGCATCGGCGCGTCGGAAGACCATGCCCGTACACGGACACTAGGGGCTTAGGGCATAATCCTGCCCATTACTATAAAGTCCGAACACCTTGGGGTGTTGGCGTCTCGAGTTAGGCATTATATGCATCAGCTCGAATCATGTCTTTGGTCAAATGTTGGGTTTGCCGGCTCACGTGTTTCTTGCCTTCGTTCCGTATCACCCGGCTTAGCGGCACCGGAGAACTCTGCGATTGTGCCCCGGTTAATTTGGCGAGCACCTCGATGAAAGCGGCCCATTGTCATGATCTGGCGAGATGCACGGTGACCACTCGATCGACTATAGGAATGTTTAGAATTCCCGCTTTGACGAAGGACCGTTTCGGTCGAGCACATCGCCTTTAAATCCGGAGATGTGCGGTGCCACCGGGAGACTATCTCGTAGCCCCACCTCGAAACTCCATTGGCTAAGTGAAAGAGATAAAGCATTATAGTCCGGATTGCCTCATTAAGCTCGCTACCACCTCCTTATAACGGGACCGAGGCGTCGGATTAAGTGTAATGCAGCTATTTTGCGAACACCCCCAGCACCTTGTGCGAGGGCTGAAGCGAGCTGCATCTTTCGGGTTATACACAAGTATCGTAGCGGCGCACAGGAGAAGTTTTACTACTTGGGGCGCACAAGTATAAGCGGTTATAACATAATCATCGATTTACAAGCTAATCGTTCACTTGAATGTTACATTCTTGAGCCTGCGACTCTATTATCTGACGCGCCGGCGCGACTTCTCGATGTAGTGCTCTCGGAGGGCGGCTTTCATCCGGACCTGGCGGCTGCGTGATGGCATCCATCTACGGACAATGCGCCTTCACTGCGGGCAAGAAGCCATCCATGCGCCCTCGTCTGGCTGACCGCTTCATATCCTTTATATGCGGCACCGCTCCAAGGAATACTGCGATAAGCGAAGTAGCTCGTCACCTCGGACCTCTACGGCGGACATGTGCCCCCGCGATGTCGATCATAGCAAGTCCGGACAATCTATTTAGCTTCGGCCCATTCGGCCGGTCCAAATCAAAAAAGTGGCGATCCGGTGTGGAATTGAGACCAATATAACTCTCCGTCTCGTGATCCTCCTGGCTCCGGAAGTGCTCAGCGGCATCAGCACTTTTCGCAGCCAAATCCATATCACGGATCTTCCGGACTCCACAGCCGCTCAAATCGAGCATACTTGGCATCCATAAACGGCGGCGCAGCAAATAGGCTTACGGCCACGATCTCTCGGCTGGCGCGGTTCCTCCTTCATAGCCCGCATTGCGGGCGGGCATCCTTAACCAGCGGTGGCCTTCTTCCAGGTCTTCCGCTCCGATAAGCGCTCCTTTTCAAAAACGCGCATAGCGATCGGCAGCATCCTTTACCTTCATAGCCAATTCGGCCACCTCCATACAGTTAGGCGTGCGTAGCCTTTTCGACCTTCAACTCTTGGACGCCTTGAGGCGCTGCATCACTCGCCGGGCTTGCTCCTTAGCTTGAGCAAGTTCGGCCGAAAACTCTCCAACACAGCACCGTCGGCGGCAACGACGCATACAATTTTTCGAGGAGGAGGCTTGACCCCCTTACATAAAAGCAAGCTGCGGAGAATTTATTTACCTTGCGACTCGTCAAATCGGCGGTTGACAAGAAATCGCGATGTCGGCATACGCCGCGTCAAGTTGCCGACAATTCGGCAAACTCATTAGTCCGGCTGGCCCCGGACTATCCGCCACTATGTCGGGACAGCGGTATTTATTACTTGAGATTTTGAGATTTTGATCCTCGGCGCGCATATATCGTTTCCGACAACCTACGAGTCTCGGGGCTACTATCTACTCGGTGCGCATTTTTATGTGCAATCTGTTAAAATACAAAGGGATCGTCATTTCTGCATACCTCGAAACCTGCCAACAAACTCATGGCGGCATTCGCAGCAATCCGCTTTTCGGCAACGAAATCCTTCAATCACCATACGCGTTAGCATACGGTGATCTTACGAAATGGGCGCCCTCTCAAGCGGATGCTTGAGTTCTCGGCGGATACTAGTGGGTGCGAACTCTCCGGCCCCTCCGGACTCGGGGATACCCTCCGTGATGACACGCCGGGTTCGCTTTGCCTCATTTGGCGGCTGCGGATAGGCGTATCGCTCTCCATCATCTTGGAAGAAGGTCCCCGAAGATGAGCTCATCACGAGAAGGCTGCAGATCCGAACTGCAATATAAATATTACGATTACCCACGAAGCACAAATGAAGTACTTCCTTACTAATTAATTTCCTCTTTCATACTCACGGCTCATTGGAGGCTGGCCCTTGGCGATGATTGTCGTCCAGTTCTCTCCGGACGCGGACCAGTGAGATTTCTTCCCACGCTTAGGGGCTTTGGCCTTGGATATTCGGGCGGTCCTCTTCTCCCTCACGAAGGAGGTTCTTGGCTCCCTCCTCTTGATCGCCCCTTTAGGCGGAATATTTGCTCCTCTATTTTCCCGCTGCTTTACGTAGGCGCAACCTCCAATATTCGACCAGCCACGGGCTCGGTCACGGTCTCTGGGAGGGGGCAGGACATCTTAACAGCCTTGATCGCGCCACCCATTCTGTAAAGAACAAAGGGTCCAGAGGCGAACTTTTGAAAGGCATATAAATAGAATGTCCGGACTCAGGCTATCTACAGTATTGGGTGATCGTGGCAGGCTGCGTCCTCGGTCGAATCCAGCCACGCCACTGCGGTCAGAAGAACAGCTGTACATCTCCATGGGTGTTGCACCCATAAAGTGTTGGAGAATTCGAGGTCCCTCGGTTGAACTCCCATAAGCGGAGAGGGCCCAGGCGTTTGCGAGGCGGGAGGTGCACGATTAGCATGACTGCATCACCTTGACGGTCGATCTCCTCGCTTGGAGATCTAGAATCCAGCCTGCTGTGAGGCCGCGTCTTGGGACGACCCCAATTGAGCCCTTGGTTGACCCACGACATTGGTTGGCGTGGAGGTCTGGCGGAATGAGAAATGGCGGCTTACCTGCTTTGCTGCCTTGGAGCGGTGATGTAGAACCACTCCAGCTGCCACAATCCAAGTTCCTCTTGGAAGGAACCTTGAGCCACGGGGCATCGACCTTCTTAGTTATAGTGCCCCCGCATGCTCCACAGCGCCATAGGCGAAGTGGGGATGTGGAGGAAAGGCTTCCGAGCGATGATGAATGCGGAAATATGGAGGATAAACTCGGAGCCGTCGTGAAAGTCCAGCCCGTAGTAGAGAGGAGCCCTCTCACGAATGGATCCGTCGGGAAGCTCTAAACCCGGCGGAGGTGGGATCACAGCAGCGTATTCACGGGCTCGGGGGCTGCTGCAGCCTGCCCTTGGGCAGGCAACCTATCTGAAACCTCGTAGGCAGGTGTGCTTGGCCTCACGCCTTCAATATGTCCTCCTCCGTGGCCGAGGCAGGGCATCCACACCGCCCCACAGGAGGTCGGGCGGACATGGTTGAGGATCCGGCGCTCGAATCTGAAGCTCTGGGTGTTGGAGCAGAGGGGCGGAGGAAAGATTCGATCTTGAGATTAAGAACAGGGCAGGCCTTGGTCCTCTTATAAAGGGAAGAAATACAAGGGCCGTCTCCGTGACCGTTTGGGATTCCCCTTGATAGAAGGGCGTGGCGATGGGAGCGGTAGGGTTACCCGCGCGTATTGATGAGAATCGAATAAGAGAACCGATCTACCTTGACGGGGCGTGCCAAGGAAACGCTTCGCTAAGCGTCTTTGGTGGTATAGTAATTCAAACAAAGGCTTGGCTGCGGTGTGATGTCACGCGCCATATCATCACGTCGGCAGATTGAACTAAGTGTATATTTTATTCTCTCTCACGGTGGAATGTGGAATTTATTTTGCGAGCGGACACTATCTGGTGTTCATTATCTTCTCCGGATTATTCAAGGAAGAACCCGCCTTGCAATACCGAACATTATGCCTGTTGGACTTATCGTCATTGAAGACTGGTTCGAGAACTCTTGAAAGTCTGGACTAGGGGTGTCGGACGGCGGACTATCAATATCCATGGGACTCAAGACTACGAAGATAGAAGATTGAAGACTCGGCTCGTGTCAGGAAGGTACTTTCCTTGGCGTGGAAGGCAAGCTTGCTTGTCTGAGATATGTAGATCTCCTACCATTGTAACCGACTCTGTGTAACCCTAGCCTCTCCGGTGTCTATATAAGCGGGAGGGCTTTAGTCCGTAGGACGAACATACATCTCAACAATCATACCATAGGCTGGCTTCTAGGGTTTAGCCTCCTTGATCTCGTGGTAGATCTACTCTTGTACTACCCATATCATCAATATTAATCAAGCGGGGCGTTGGGTTTTACCTCCATCGAGAGGGCCCGAACCTGGGTAGAAACATTGTGTCCCTCGTCTCTTGTTACCATCCGCCTAGATGCACAGTTCGGGACCCCCTACCCGAGATCCGCCGGTTTTGACACCGACAGGCCTTCTCAAGCAGAACCTCAATTCGTCGGCCGAGCTCTCGGACACTGTCAAACGAGTCCGGACTACTCTGCTTCAGGACAGCCCAGCTCGTCAGGAGCTCAACTAGCAATTTGGCCTCCGTCCCAATCCCAACCAAGTGGCGGCATTCGTACCGCGCGTACATAACTACGCACTCAAATACCATGGGCATAGATGGAGGCAGAACTAGCTTGTGATCCGTAGTACGGCTCGACCACACACATATTTTCAATTTGTCTTTTTTATCCTTTTTAGGTTTCTTTTCGAGGCTTCTTGGACAACTTTGATCATGGTCCTCTCAGCAGGATGGACACACCAAGATGGCAAAAGCAACTGGCGTACAAGGGAACCTCTAGGTGGTCTCTTTAACAATCACCCTCCATTTTCGAGGACCCTTGCGCTGTTGGGGAACATAGTAATTTCAAAATTTTCTCGCACACACAAAATCATGGTGATGCATAGCGAGAGGGGAGAGTGTTGTCCATTACCCTCGTAGACAGCGGAAGTGTTAGAACAACGCTTGTTGATGTAGTCGTGCGTCTTCACGGCCCGACCGATCAGCGGCGAAACTATGGCACCTCCGAGTTCTAGCACACGTTCAGCTCGATCCCGGACTCCGATCAGCGAGGGGTGTCGAGGAACAGTTCCGTCAACCTAGCAGCGTGGTAGCGATCTTGATGTTCTACCGTCGCGAGGGCTTCGCCTAAGCACCCTTCTGATGTGCTCGAGGACTATGGCGGAGGGGCACCGCTTGCAGCTAAGAGATCAAGAGATCGGTTTGTTGTCTCTAGAGGTGCCCCCCCGTATATAAAGGAGCCAAGGGGAGGCGGCCATCAGGAGGCGCTCAAGGGAGCCCTACTCCCACCGGGAGTAGGACTCCCTTCTTTCCTAGTTGGAGGAGAAGGGGGGAAGGAGGAGGGAGAGGGGAAGGAAAGGGGGGTGAGGGAGTCCTGGACTAGGGGGTGTCCGGACAGCCGGACTATCATCCTCCGCCGGACTCCAAAACTATGAAGATACAAGATTGAAGACTCCGTCCCGTGTCCGGATGGGATTTCCTTGGCGTGGAAGGCAAGCTTGGCGATACGGATATGTAGATCTCCTACCATTGTAACCGACTCTGTGTAACCCTAGCCCTCTCCGGTGTCTATATAAACTGGAGGGCTTTAGTCCGTAGGACACAACATACATTACAACAATCATACCATAGGCTAGCTTCTAGGGTTTAGCCTCCTTGATCTCGTGGTAGATCCACTCTTATACTACCCATATCATCAATATTAATCAAGCGGGGCGTGGGTTTTACCTCCATCGAGAGGGGTCGAACACAGGTAAAAACATCGTGTCCCTCGTTCTGTTACCATTCGCCTAGGCGCGCGATTCGGGACCCCCTACCGAGATCCGCGGTTTGACACCGACATTGGTGCTTTCATTGAGAGTTCCTACGTAGCCGTCACCGATAGGAAGGATGCCTCCACCGTCTTCAAAGACGGTATTTTCGCCGAAGGGGCCTTGGCCGTTGGCCAAACTATCCAGCTAGGTGGTTTTCTTATGACCGCCTGTCCGGCCACTGCCTTGACAATGACTTCTCAAGTCGTCAAAAGCAATCTTCGCGTCAGCTCGGAATCCGACGAGCAGTTGGATCCAATAGAGGTCTCGTCTGTTAACGAGCTCTTGGATCGCATCACCTCCCTGGGAGTCGCCACAGACTATGATCAGATTGGGCTTAAAACCGACCTGAGAGAGATTAACTCTCCCCAGGCCACCCACCACATCGCAGTGGTAGAGGAACAATGCGACGACTCTTTGCCTATATTAAATACTAGTCACGTCCGGATTCCCGATCCCTCCATGCTGGACTTCCGCGGAGGGACGGGCTTCGATCAAGCATTGAACTTAAAATCATGCACCACTCGGACTCGCTGGATTGTGTCCGGCAACCTAAGCTTCGAATTAAATAAGCTCTTGACCTTTAAGCCCCAAGATGGGCGAGGATCGGATTTTAGTCCACCCACCGCCCGGACATATCGATCTATCTCTAATCTGACGAAAGCCGCTGAAAAAGTACATCACTCTGGGCGATTCCTCCTAGTTATGGGCGGGATAAAGGACTGCAGAGAGAAAGCATAATCTCAATCTTACGCAATAATTGCGGACAAGGGAATACTAAGCGCCATTGATAAATACGCATAAATTACCGCTTCACCGATCGGCATCCATAATGAAAATCTTGTGCGATGGAAGTTTCGGAAAACCGAAAATCAATTTTAGGATAATCCATTTACCCGATCCACAGCAAAAGGCGCCTTACACTCGGGCCCGGATGAAAGCGAAAAACAAAAACCAATAAGGGCGCGGAACCGTCTTTGGAGGGATGGCTCAATGGATCTGTAAGTTTCATAATCTGAGAGGAGCCGTCCCAACACATAGCCTTGAGCATGTTGGATATTACGGCGGTGGCCAAAAGTGGTGAGAGCTTCTAGCTCAGGAAACCACTCAACAATACCGGTCACGGTATCAACAGTCTTGAGACCTTCATCAAACAATATCGGCGAACAATCCATGAGGACTGCATGAAGTCTACCAAGTAGCAACAGCAAATCCATGGGCGACACAGCTATTACCTTCAGCGCCAGTGACGAGCCTAAATTCCGAACAGCGGGCGCCCGGCCCTGCTGGTACTTAGTCCCATAGTGGGCTGACTTCGACTCAAAAAGTCCTCATGGATGGCGGCTGCGGAATAAACCTCATTCTGAGAAACTCTGCGAAAAATGGAAATCGATTGGAGCCGTATTGGCGAAGCGGCACAACCTTGGAGGAATAATCCCTAGCGGGAAGCGCGCTGCACTAGAAAAATCACACTCGATGTGGTGTTATTTCGCCCGGACAATTCTGAATCGAAGAAGTCACGTTCCAAGTGGCCCGTTCAGCAGCGGGTATCGCGCCATAATGGGGCGAGAGGCATTCACAATCTTTCAGCGGTACCTCATTACGGGTACATAAAGCTCAAAATGCCTGGGCCCGGTGGAATAATCACTCTCGTTAGTGATCCGGACATAGCACTCCGCGCCGAAAACAAGACAGCCGCACTAGCCCTCGAGGCACTATCCAAAGCCTTAGCGGCAGAAGAACTCACAGCGCTGCGCTCCATAGTGAACACAGACGATGTGATACTCGATAAAAGATCCAAGTCCACCTCCTTCAAACCAGCGAGATGAAATAACAAAATTCAGGTCCATCCAGCGGACCCAACAAAAGGCGGCCTCCATTGGGGCACAATTGAACCCGAAGTAGGCGCCCTTTTCTGCGAATTCGCCGGGAAAAGCAGGACATTTCACTGGCATCCTTCCGGATATGCCGGAATCCCATGATTAGCGCGAACACAGCCTAAACATCCTAAAAGGATTTAAGCCGATCAAGCAGGCTCTTGACGATTTTACGAACCCAAAAGACAAGCAATGGGAGAAGAGCTAGCCAAACTATTGAGGCGGATTCATCGAGATATCAAACATCCGGATTGGCTAGCAAATCTGGTAATGGTACCAAGAAGGACAAATCCTGGCGCCTCTACGTAGCCGATTTTAAAGACCTCAATAAAGGCTTGCCCAAAGGACCCCTTCCCTCTCCCGCATCGACCAAATTATCGATGCTACCGAGAACACGATTCGTTGTGCTTCACGGGCGCATACTCGGCTATCATCAAATCAAGATGGTGAAGCGAGACCAAGCCGCAGCGGCATTCATCACTCCATACGGACCATTACGCTTCAACACGATGCCCGCCGGACTTAAAAATGCGGCGCAACATATCGCGCATGATTCAAACATGTCGTACGGATCGGCAAAAGCAGTTGAGGCATACGTGAGCGGCGTAGTCATCAAAACAAAACCGTCGAAACTCTAGTAGGCGATTTGAGGCTCACATTGACAACCTCGGAGCATATGACATCAAGCTGAATCCGGAAAAATCGTTTTCGGGTACCCGGCGGAAAGCTCTTTGGCTTCATTGTATCCGTAGAGAATTGAAGCAAACCCGGCTAAAATCCGAGCTCTGTCACGATTGGATACTCCAAAGACCTCAAACAAATACAAAATTAACGGGATGCGTGGCAGCCTTAAGCGCTATCTCCGTCTAGGAGAAAAGGCGTTGCCCTCTATCGCCTCCTTAAGGCGCACGAACACTGAGTGGACAGATCTGCCTCTGCGGACTCGAAGAAATAAAGGCCATATTGGCAACAAATCCGGTCTGGCTGCGCCTACTCAGGCGAACCAATGTTGTTATACATCGCAGCAACGCATCAAGTTATAAGCGCGGTCCTCGTCGTCGAGCGAAGCGACAGAAGGGCAGAAATTCCCTCTTCAAAACCGGTGTATTATGTATCCCTTGTGTTAACCCCTGCAAGTCCGTTACCGCACTTTTATCGAGAAGATAGCATATCACGGTGTTCATGGCGTCGGAAGCTCGACACTACTTTCAAGAGTGTTCGATAACGGTGGCCTCTGAAGTACCACTCAATGACATTATAAATAACCGCGGCATAGCAGGCGGGATTGCAAAATGGGCCATTGAGCTCTTACCATTCGATATAACACAAACCTCGTGAGCTATAAAGTCACAAGTTTTGGCTGACTTGATAGCTGAATGGACCAAGCCGAACTCCCTAAAATGCGGTGCATACTCCAATTGGGTTATACGCCGGCGGCTCTAAAATGTTGGCGGATGGGGCTGGCATCGTATTAGCGTCCCCAACCGGGACACGAGTCGATCGTACTTCAAATAATGTACACGGACTCCAACAAGCGCGGCCGAATCTGAGGCCTATTACATGGTCTCCGGATGGCGGTCTCCATGGGTATTCAAGCGCCTAGAGGTGCTTGAGGATTCAAACCTTGCAATATCCCACATAAATGGAGACTTTGATGCCAAGGATCCGAAAATGGCAGCATATCGCAACCCCATCCTAAAATGTCATTTCGGTTTGAAGGACTCGAATTCCATCACATAGCAGAGATAATAACCAAGCGGCCGACGTCTTGCACGCATTTAGCGAAGCGTGATCTGTCCTCAAATATCTTCTGGAGCGGCTCTTCAAGCCATCCGTACTATGGGAAGAGGCCGGAAGTGACAAACCGGAAAAAACCGAGCCAATCGGCGATTCAGCCGATGACATAACACCGTCATTACGACATAATGGCGATAATCGCCCGTGGACGAGAACCATTCCTAGCCTAGTTGCTTGGCGGGAACTTCGAAGACAAAAGCGAGGCCAGCTGCATAGTTCGTGATCGAAAGCCTACAATGGCCATGAGGAGAACTTTATAAGAAAAGCACAACGGAGTCCTTCAAGATGTATCTCCGAAGAGGAAGGCGCAACCTCTGGCTGAAATTCATGCGGACTAAGCGGACACCACATGACAGCCGGGCCCTTGTAGGAAGGCATTCCGTGCTGAGATTTTATTGGCCGGCGGCGGGCGGATGCCGGGACTTGATCGAGATCGTTGGTTGTTAGCTCTTTGCTAATCGAGCCATATGCACGCCTACCGCCCTCAAAACTATACCCATTACACGGCGTTCGCGATGCAGGGGCTTGATATGGTTGGACCCTTAAAGGGAACCCACAAGCAGCAGTACCTATTGGTCATGGTGGATAAATTCACCAAATGGATAGAGGCCAAACCGGTCAAGCAGCGAGATCGGACCGGTGATAGACTTTATATCCGGGGTAGTACACACTCTGAGTCCCCACGACATCATCACCGACAATGGCACGAATTTCACAGCCGGCGAGGTCAAGTCATGGTGCAAAAATATGGGCATCAAGCTCGACTACACTTGATCTATCACCCTCAAACCAGCGGTCAAGTGGAGCGAGCAAATGGTCTAATAATGGCGGCATTAAACCCGGACTAGTGCGGTCACTTACTAAATCGACACGCCTTTGGGTCGAGGCTTCGACTCCGTACTCACTGGGGGCTGCGGACAACACCTAACCGTACTACGGATTCACACCATTCTTTATGGTGTGCGGTGCGAAGCGATCTTGCCTGTGACATTATTCACGACTCACCTCGAGTGCGCATGTATGAGAAAGAGAGGCGAGCTTGATCGGCGGGACAGCAGACACATTGGAGGAAGAAGCGTGGCGTCGGGAAGGCTCGTTCCGCATTTTATCGGCGGCAGGCCGAAGATATCAAAGCGAGAAATGCGGGCCAAGACTTACAGCGTTGGTGAATTAGTTCTCGCTGCGGACAAGAAAAGGACAAGCTCAAGCCCAAATGGGAGGCCCCTTCATTGTCGATCAAGTCGACCGGCGGAGCATACCGTCTCTGAAATCGTCGGATAACCGACTCGAGCGCCCATGGAGCAGCAGCCCGCCTCCAAGCGATTCTATGCCTAGCGCGGACTAAGACCGTCCCTTCCCCGTCAAACTTTTACACTTGGCTGTCTTTTGTTTCTCTTTTTATGCCTTTTTATTTAAAAACCCTCACGGGCCTATTTTCGCATTTTTCGCATACACATGATGTGCCATCCACACACATCATTCCTGGGGGCTCCTTTTATAGAAGCTCAATTATAAGGGTTTCATACCCAACACATGTGTCAAGCTTCCACATGTACCTTTTACTCGCCATTATATGCATCGATATGACTTAAGTTTTGGCCAAGCTGGGTTGCTGGCTCTGTGCTTACCCTACGTTCCCGATTGTTTGGCTAGGAGGTAAAGGAGCACCTCTGCGATTATTCTTGCCGGGTCGACGGATGTGTACCTCGGTAGGTGAAGCGAAAGCTAAGCGTTCTTAAGGGAATATTGATTCGGTGACTTAAAGATGACTTTTACCTATTTATCTATCCGCCCCAGATGTTTTACTGCTTTTTTGCAGTCGGACATGCACTTTAGGGCATGCCTCAAGAAAAGGAACCCATAACGGAACTATTCTCCTTGGAAGATGTTTCTTACTAACCATGTAATATAACATAACTAGTTGGGCACTTGTGCGATAAAGCAATAATGACCCTCGCCTTGTCTCCATGCATACCACGGTTGTTTCTCATCCACAAAGGTATTGGACACACTCCGGACTCTAGGGTCCCGAGGTCGAAGCGAAAAGGTCGGCAAAGACAAGCGATCTACAATCCGGCTAGAAGGCATTTCACATGTCACTTCAAGGAAAACATACATTGTCAAATTTATTGATTGTATTCCTCCTCAATCCCGTCTAACAGGCTGTCTAACTTACAGTCCCGTTAGGAAAACTTAGCAGCCAACTCTACTTGGCTGTATACTAAACTCACGAGGATCTCCTTCCCTTGGGCCCCACGGTCCAACTTGACCATATGGTTGGGATCCGCCTTCTTATACCGCTTCTTCACCATGGCCCAAGCCTCCTGGCACCTTAATGACAAGCGAAATCTTCCACAAGCAGGCGCTGCTGCACTCTGACAGCTTCTCCACTTAAGCTCCCCAAGGCCCTCGGGTAGGGAGAGGGCTGGCCATAAAGCCAGACGGCGCCGCTCATTGCTGCCGAACTCGTTCGGCAGTTGCAACAATTCGGGAAGTTGATCACCCGTTGATATGGGCATCTCCTCTGCGGGGCGACACTGTGAGTATACCTACAAGACATATCATGTCAATATACTTCCTCGCTGAACTCTTCTTTTCAAAGAGTCCGCTCAAGCACTTACTATAAATGCATGCGGAAGCGCTGATTCTCCTTAACGGGCGGACAGTTCGGCTCGGCGCCTTTAGCTCCTCTCGAGATTGGCGTTGGCATCCTGGAGCTTGTTCCTTTCTTGCTGCACCCTATTCAGCACACTCTCTTGACCTTGGTGGCTTGAAATCTGCGGTCGAGATCTTGTCCGTGGCACAGCAATGTTATTATTAGACTTGCGCGCATGCATAAGCGCTTATATTTATTAATAAAAATGTGTTACCGGGAGGGTCTCTGCGTCTCCTCTGCTGCGCTGACAATCTTGACCTCAAGTTGGGCCTTGCAATCTTGCAGCTCCGAGATAACTGGGCATTCTTTTTCGGTAAGAGCCTGCGTTTTCAAATGATCCTTAAATCAGTTAACATAACTACTTTAAGTCTCGGGGGCTACTGGTATATATAACCATGAAAATTCCTTTACCGTATGTCTTTCACATCTTTGCTCTGTGGCTCTGGTAAAACCATCTTGGCCTTGCGGAGATCTGCGTCCCCAATGTTAAAGGCATCCAATGCCTCGGGGAGAAGCACGCTTCACGAAATACTATCCGGCGGCGCCTATGGTTCATGGCGCTCTCCACCTCAGACTTGGTGGCGGACAGTCTGTCGGTGTCCTCCGTTGGAGAAGGATCCGGCCCGCGTCTTGCGCTTGCCTCCCCCTCGGGCGAGTCTTTGGAGCACGGCAGTGTAGGTTGGATCGGCAACCTGCGCCCTTGATCCGTGGCGCTTTTTCTCCTACAAAGATCATGAGCACTCGAGGCGTTTCCTAGGAGCGTTGCTCTGAAAATTCAAATCTGAGCTATACCTTCTGCGGCGGCGTTTCCGTCCGCACGCGCTCCTTTTCTTTGCTGGTCGGGTGGCCTCTGTTGGTCGGCCGCCCGCGAGCTCGGCTTCTGCCGTAAAGGCACTTCTGTGACATACCATCGTTCGCGAAGGTTAAAAGGAAAGGAAGAGATAATGGTGTTCGGACCTCGGTCACGGTCACTGAAGCGGATCTGATCGGGGTAGTCCCGTAATAGCAACAAAGCACTATCCATGCTGAGCTGGTGAAATACCCGTCGATCAGCTCCACCTCGATGTCGGGTCCTCTTTGGAGGCGGATCAAGGATCTTCTGGATCCTCGGGTTGCGAGCAGGACTTACCATGTCCTCCACGGTCCGGCGTAGACCTGCGCCCGAAGACATAATGTAAAAGCTTAAGCTTAAAGGTGTTAAAGGTGTTAAACCCATCCTCTAGGGTTGTTCATGGAAAACCCATTTAAGGGGTTAGTTGAAGAAGTCCTCCTTCTCCCCTTATGCAGACCGGACAGGATCTTCACTAGGTCCTCGGTCGAGTCCGGCCCTTTGCGGCCATGACGGGTGGCATCATCTTCCCCGTTGAAATCCCACATAGGGTGGCCTCTATATTGCAATGGTTGTACCCCCCGCATGATACATGTCACCATGACTCCGATCATGGTCAACCCAGAGTGGGCCAGCAATCTTATTCGGCCCATCAAGTAATGGACGCTCTTGTCTTCCTCAATCGGGGCTCCATGGGCGCCGGCAAGGCGTTTCTTGAGGGAGCAACACTAAACTCAGGAGGCCAATCCGATTTGGGTCCGTGGCGGGCGTCTCCTATGTAAAACCACTCTAAAGGCCGGTCTTGGAAGCCTTCTTGGGAATCGGATGGGTACCGGTCCGGCGATCGCCATATTTCAGCGCCGCCCACTTGATATATGGACCCCTCGTTAGAGCGAGTGCAGTGAAACAGCCTCTTCCACAATGCAAAATAGGGCTCAATGCCCGGGAACAGCTAAATCGCAAAAGCTCGTAGTGCGATATCACGGGGACGAGGCGGGTGTGAGGTGGTGGGCTGGAGTCAGTAGAACTCGGCAGCCAGCGGAGGAGCGGATGTATTGGGAATCCGAGTCCCCTTATAAGATGGGGGGCGAAGCATACTCGCTCCCCTTATTGGGGCTTGGGGTAGCCTCCGCTTGCCTCCCACCTTGATAAGTAACCAGCCGGCTCGGCAGGATCATGAAGGCGGAGGAGATATCCCCCGCTTGGAGCTTCACTAGCTCGTTGTGCGAGCAGAGCACCTCCTCCAATCCTGGCGGTGGGCTGGGAGCGCGAGAAGAAAAGAGCGTCGGCGGTCCATGATGGAATGGATTTTTAGGTCAAAAGCGCCGATGAAGTATTCATGGGAGGAAGGCGGTGTGGTTTGGATCTGGATTCTTGCCTCTTTTGTGGCGGACGACTTCGCACAACTAGGGGTGAAGCGTAAAAGACACCACGGCACCGCATTAAATGCGACAGCGTGGAAGAAGGCCATTATTTGGCGTAAAGCCGAGAACACATTATTCAATATGAAGCGGACACTGTTGGCGGATATACATGGAATTTTAAGGAGAACCGCCTTGCAACGCCGAAGACTATCGCCTTTGGACTTATCGTCATTGAAGCCTGGTTAAGGAAACTCTTGAGGAGTCTGGACTAGGGGTGTCCGGACAGCGGACTATCATCGTCCGCGGACTCCAAGACTCGAAGATACAAGATTGAAGACTCCGTCCGTGTCCGGATGGGACTTTCCTTGGCGTGGAAGGCAAGCTTGGCGATCTGGATATGTAGATCTCCTACCATTGTAACCGACTTTGTGTAACCCTAGCCCTCTCCGGTGTCTATATAAACAGGAGGGCTTTAGTCCGTGAGACACAACATACATTACAACAATCATACCATAGGCTAGCTTCTAGGGTTTAGCCTCCTTGATCTCATGGTAGATCCACTCTTGTACTACCCATATCATCAATATTAATCAAGCGGGGCGTGGGGTTTTACCTCCATCGAGAGGGCCGAACACAGGTAAAAACATCGTGTCCTCGTTCTGTTACCATCCGCCTAGGCATAGTTTGGGACCCCCTACCGAGATCCGCGGTTTGACACCGTCGAGGCACCGCCCCTCTCCTTGTCCTATTCGGACTAGGGGGAGGCCATGACCAGCCCTGCCCTCTCTTCCTCTCCACTAGGGCCCATGTAGGCCCATTAAGCCCCAGGGGTTCTGTAACCTCCGGTACTCGGTAAATCGATTTCACGGAACAATTCCGATATCAAATATAGGCTTCCAATATATCAATCTTCATGTCTCGACCATTTCGAGACTCCTCGTGATGTCTGTAATCTTATCCGGGACTCCAAACAAACTTCGGTTCATCAAAACTCATAAACTCGTAATATAACTATCATCAAAACCTTAAGCGTGCGGACCCTACGGGTTCGAGAACTATCTAGACATGACCTAGAACTGTTTCCGGTCAATAACCAATAGAGGAACCTGGATTCTCATATTGGCTCCTACATATTCTATGAAGATCTTTATCGGTCAAACCACATAACAACATACGTTGTTCCCTTTGTCATCGGTATGTTACTTGCGAGATTGATCGATAAATTATCCAATACCTAGTTCAATCTAGTTATCGGCAAGTCTCTTTACTCGTTCGTAATGCATCATTCGTAACTAACTCATTAGTTACATTGCTTGCAAGGCTTATAGTGATGTGTATTACCAAGAGGGCGAGAGATACCTCTCCGATGATCGGAGTGACAAAACCTAATCTCGAAATCGCAACTCAACATGTACCTTTGGAGACACCTGTAGAGCTCCTTTATAATCACCCAGTTACGTTGTGATGTTTGGTAGCACACAAAGTGTTCCTCCGATAAATGGGAGTTGCATAATCTCATAGTTATAGGAAGTTGTATAGGTCATGAAGAAAGCAATAGCAACATACTAAACGATCAAGTGCTAAGCTAACGGAATGGGTCAAGTCAATCACATCATTCTCCTAATGATGTGATCCCATTAATCAAATGACAACACATGTCTATGGTTAGGAAACATAACCATCTTTGATTAATGAGCTAGTCAAGCAGAGGCATACTGGTGACATTAAGTTTGTCTATGTATTCACACATGTATCATGTTTCCAGTTAATACAATTATAGCATGAATAATAAACATTTATCATGATATGAGGAAATAAATCATAACTTTATTATTGCCTCTAGAGCATATTTCCTTCAGTCTCCCACTTGCACTAGAGTCAATAATCTAGATTACGATAGTAATAATTCTAACACCCATGGAGTCTTGGTGTTGGTCATGTTTTGCTCGTGGAAGAGGCTTAGTCAATGGAGTGCAACATTCAGATCCGTATGTATCTTACAAATCTATGTCTCCCACGGACTTGGTCCCGGATGGAATTAGGCGTCTCTTGATGTGCTTGGTCCTCTTGTGAAATCTGGATTCCTTTGCCAAGGCAATTGCACAAATATTGTCCAGAGAAGATCTTCATTGGTCGATGCACTAGGTATGACACCTAGATCGGAAATTAACTCCTTCATCCAGACTCCTTCATTTGCTGCTTCCGAAGCAGCTATGTACTCCGCTTCGCATGTAGATCCTGCCACAACACTTTGTTTAGAACTGCACCAACTGACAGCTCCACCATTCAATATAAACACGTATCCGGTTTGCGATTTAGAATCGTCCGCATCAGTGTCAAAGCTTGCATCGACGTAACCATTTACGACTAGCTCTTTGTCACCTCCATAAATGAGAAACATATCCTTAGTCCTTTTCGGGTATTTGAGGATATTCTTGACCGCTGTCGATGATCCACTCTGGATTACTTTGGTACCTCCTGCTAAACTTATTGCTAAGCATACATCGGTGCAGTACAGACATTGCATACATGATAGAGCCTATGGCTGAAGCATAGGAACATCTTTCATTTTCTCTCTATCTTCTGCTGTGGTGGGCATTGAGTCGACTCAACTTCACACCTTATATCTGAGGCAAGAACCCTTTCTTTGCTGATCCATTTGAACATTTTCAAAACTTTATCAAGGTATGTGCTTTGTGAAAGTCAATTAAGCGTCTTGATCTATCTCTATAGATCTTGATGCCCAATATGGAAGCAGCTTCACGAGGTCTTTCATTGAAAACTTTTATTCAAGTATCCCTTTTATGCTATCCGAAATTCTATATCATTTCCAATTAATAATATGTCATCTACATATAATATCGAAATGCTACAGATCTCCCACTCACTTTCTTGTAAATCTGAGGCTTCTCCAAAAGTCTGTATAAAACCATATCTTTGATCACACTATCAAGCGTTTATTCTAACTCGAGAGGCTTGCACCAGTCCATAAATGGATCATTGGAGCTTGCACACTTTATTAGCACCTTTTGGATCGACAAAACCTTCGGTTGCATCATATACAACTCTTCTTCTAGAAATCCATTCAGGAATGCAGATTTGACATCCATTTGCCATATTTCATAATCATAAAATCACGGCAATTGCTAACATGATTCGGAAGACTTAACCATCGCTCTGGTGAGAAAGTCTCATCGTAGTCAACCCCTTGAACTTGTGAAAACCTTTCACAACAAGTCGAGCTTTGTAAGCAGTTACATTACCATCGGCGTCAGTCTTCTTCTTGAAGATCCATTTATTCTCGATGGCTTGTCGATCATCGGGCAAGTCAACCAAAGTCCATACTTTGTTCTCATACATGGATCCAATCTTAGATTTCATGGCTTCAAGCCATTTTACGGAATCTGTGCTCATCATCGCTTCCTCATAGTTCATAGGTTCACCATGGTCAAGTAACATGACTTCTAGAATAGGATTACCGTACCACTCTGGTGTGGATCTTACTCTGGTAGACCTACGAGGTACAGTAGTAACTTGATCTGAAGTTTCATGATCAATATAATTAGCTTCCTCACTGATTGGTGTAGTTGTCATAGGAACCAGTTCTTGTGATGAACTACTTTCCAATAAGGGAGCAGGTACAGTTACCTCATCAAGTTCTACTTTCCTCCCACTCACTTCTTTCAGAGAAACGCCTTCTCTAGAAAGGATCCGAATTTAGCAACGAAAATCTTGCCCTCAGATCAGTGATAGAAGGTGTAGCCAATAGTCTCTTTTGGGTATCCTATGAAGACACATTTCTCCTATTTGGGTTTGAGGTTATCTGGTTGAAGTTTCTTCACATAAGCATCGCAGCCCCAAACTTTAAGAAACGACAACTTTTGTTTCTTGCCAAACCACAGTTCATAAGGCGTCGTCTCAACGGATTTTGATGGTGCCCTATTTAACGTGAATCGGCCATCTCTAAAGCATAACCCCAAAATGATAGCGGTAAATCAGTAAGAGACATCGTAGATTGCACCATATCTAGTAAAGTACCATTACGACGTTCGGACACACAATTTTGTTGTGGTGTTCCGGGTGGCGTGAGTTGGAAAACTATTCCGCATTGCTTCAAATGTAAACCAAACTCATAACTCAAATATTCTCCTCCACGATCAGATCATAGGAATTTTATTTTCTTGTTACGATGATTTTCCACTTCACTCTGAAATTCTTTGGACTTTTCAAATGTTTCAGACTTGTGTTTTATCAAGTAGATATACCCATATCTGCTCAAATCATCTGTGAAGGTGAGAAAATAACGATACCTGCCACGAGCTTCAATATTCATTGGACCACATACATCAGTATGTATGATTTCTAATAAATTAGATGCTCGCTCCATAGTTCCGGAGAACGGAGTTTTAGTCATCTTGCCCATGAGGCACGGTTTGCAAGTACCAAGTGATTCTAGAAGTCCATCAGTATGGAGCTTCTTCATGTGTTTTACACCAATATGAGCCAAACGGCAGTGCCACAAATAAGTTGCACTATCATTATCAACTCTACATCTTTTGGTTTCAACATTATGAATATGTGTATCACTACTATCGAGATTCAACAAAAATAGACCACTCATCAAGGGTGCATGACCATAAAAGATATTACTCATATAAATAGAATAACCATTATTCTCAAATTTAAATGAATAACCGTCTCGCATCAAACAAGATCCAGATATAATGTTCATGCTTAGCTGGCACCAAATAACAATTATTTAGGTCTAAAACTAATCCCGATGGTAGATGTAGAGGTAGCGTGCCGACCCGCGATCACATCGACCTTGGAACCATTTCCCGCAGCATCATCACCTCGTCCTTAGCCAATCTTAAGCAATTCGTAGTCCTGTTTGAGTTGCAAATATTAGCAGCAGAACTAGTATCAAATACCAGGTGCTCTGCGAGCATTGGTAAGGTACACATCAATAACATGTATATCACATATACCTTTGTTCACCTTGCCATCCTTCTTATCCGCCAAATACTTGGGGCAGTTCCGCTTCGATGTCGATGCCTTCTGGTGAAGCACTCGAGTCTCAGGGCTTAGGTCAGATTTGGGTTTCTTCTCTTGAGCAGCTTGCTTGCTGTTCTTCTTGAAGTTCCTTCTTCGCCCTTTACCCTTTTCTTGGCTGGTGGTCTTATTGACCATCAACACTTGATGCTCCTTCTTGATTTCTACCTCCATGACTTTTAGCATTCACGAAGAGCTGGGAATAGTCTTATCCATCCTTGCATATTATAGTTCATCACGAAGCTCTTGTAGCTTGGTGGCGATGATTGGAGAATTTTGTCAATGACACTATCATCAGGAAGATTAACTCCGAGTTGAATCAAGTGATTATTATACCTAGACGTTTTGAGTATATGTTCACTGACAGAACTATTCTCCTCCCTCTTACAGCTATAGAACTTATTGGAGACTTCATATCTCTCAATCCGGGCATTTTCTTGAAATATTAACTTCAACTCCTGGAACATCTCATATGCTCCATGACGTTCAAAACGTCGTTGAAGACCCGGTTCCAAGCCGTAAAGCATGGCACACTGAACTATCGAGTAGTCATCAGTTTTGCTCTGCTAGGCGTTCTTAACGTTGTCGGTTGCATCGGCAGCGGGCTGGCACCCGGCGGTGCTTCGAGCGTAATTCTTACGTAGCAATGAGGATAATCCTCAAGTTATGGACCCAGTCCGTGTAGTTGCTACCATCATCTTTCAACTTAGCTTTCTCAAGGAACGCATTAAAATTCAACGGAACAACAGCACGAGCCATCTATCTACAACAAACATAGACAAGCAAAATACTATCAGGTACTAAGTTCATGATAAATTTAAGTTCAATGAATCATATTACTTAAGAACTCCCACTTAGACAGACATCTCTCTAGTCATCTAAGGGATCACGTGATCCAAATCAACTAAACCATGCCCGATCATCACGTGAGATGCAGTAGTTTCAATGGTGAACATCATTATGTTGATCATATCTACTATATGATTCACGTTCGATGTCGGGGGGCGATCGTATCTGCCCGCCGCGAGCACCTATGGGGCCGGGGCCCCGTCTGTCTTGATGCGAGGCGGAGAGAGCCGAGAAGAAGCGAATCGGCGACTGCAGGCGGTCTTTTACCCAACCAGACGCGATGGTCGCGTAAAACCCTCTGCTGCTTTGTGTTGTATTGGGCTCGGGGCTTGAAGAGCTACGATGCAGCTACACGGCGTGGGAGTTGCAAAGTTGAACCCTTCCACGTTATGCATGGGCCTCCTTTTATAGTGCTAGGGGTCACCGGCGGTGTCAGCGTGGGAGAAAGGGGTAAAAATGTAAAAAGGGTGGTAGTTGGAGCGATCGCGAGGAACGATTGGAGCTACGATTGCGAGCAGTGGCTTCTACCTACTTTGGCGATGGGCGACAAAGGCATTTAATGCCGTCGCCGTCGACTAAAAGCTCCCGCCCTTGCGTCTCCGTGCGCTTGCGGCGATGGATCCATCACCGTGAAGTGCCACCGTGTCCCTCAAGATCTTGCGACCACCCATTAGCGTCCTGGAAAGGCCCAGGCGGGCGTGGGCGAGATGAGCTGGGCCTTGAGCACTGGCGTAGCTCTCGGCAAGTGCCTTGCAGGGTCTTAATCTTGCGGGCAGGGAGCTTGTCGGGCTCTGTAACTCACCGCTCCCGGGCCCTCGCCGGGCGTCTGGCCTTGGCGTGTCTTCTATGATGTGATCTCCTAGTCTTCTGGCAAGCTCCTCTTGCGGGGCCTTCTTGTGGTGATGTAAGCTCAAGCACAGGGCGGCCTTCGGCAAGCTCCTCTTGCGGGGTCTCGATCTGCTGTCTTGTATACTTTGTTCTTGAATGGCTTGATATGGGGCAGGAAGGCTCGGCGAGCACGTGGTAAACCCTGCCGTGGGGAGCTGCATTTGCCGTGCACAAGTTAAGTCTTGAGGTACCCCTACCTTGCTCTCACCGACAGGGCCCGGGACTGGGCCACCTGCAGTGCGGCTGTTGGGCCAAGCCCAAAACAGTGCTGCAGGCACCACGACCTGGCGAGTCGAATCCCTTACGCATCCGCCGCCTCCCCGTAATAGCGCGTCGATTGCGGCGTCGTGGGAGGCGTGGCGGCGCATCACGATCTTTAAAACATCCACCCGTGATCGTGGTGCGAGGCGAGTCGCTTCACCCGTCGCTCCGGCTCCGCTTTTCGCCACGCGGCCCTCATGCCGCGGGGTGGTGGGCGGCGAGTGGGAGAACCGAGCCGTTCTGAGGCGGAGAAAGGCGAGTCGGCCCGCTCCTCTCGGCCTCCTCGCTTCGATTGGCGGCGGGGCGGTTGAGCCCCACCTCGCCCCTTTAAAAGGCGGAAGGGGAACACAATAGCCACACTCATCCTCTTCTCCGCCGTCTTCATCTTGTTCTTCTTTCCGCCATGGAAGGAGAAATCCCGGTTCTTCGGCGGTGGCGGCGGTCGCCTCGAGGCAGCGCACCTCTCCTATCCCGCTCCCGTGGCGTCGGGCGGCCACGAGAGAGAGGAGGCGTGGCGCGGGCGAGGCGAGCGGCGTGGCAGGCGGTCGGGAGAGGCGGTCGTGGTGATGAGCCTCCCGCCTCCTCGGCGGCTCTGTCTCGGCGGTCCTGCCCAGGATGATCCAGGAGTTCTTCATCAAGCCGCCCGGCGCCTCGGCAGCGCCTCCGGCTGCCGGCCCGTTCGGCCGCGATGGGCGGATCCGCCGAGTGATGGAGTTGCGCATAAGGGCTGCGGGATCAGCGGCACTTTCGAGTGAGTGTCGTGTCCCGGCCCGGCGTGATGTTCTTCGACCAGGGTGGAAGGCGTTCGCCGGATCCATAGCAGCGGCAGGGTTTACCCTCCATTTTAAGTTAATGGAGGCGACCTTCTCGCCGTCAAGGTCTTGAGACTCCGGGACCAGGCGAGATCTTTGTGTGGACAGCTCCTCCGATGGCGAAGGTCCTCCGCGGCGAGTGCGAGGAGGCGGCAATGGCGGCGAGGAGGATGGCGGGTCCGACTAGGTGTCGGACGCCGCCCAGCGCCACCGGCGACCCGTCATCGAGGTTGCGGCCTTGAACTCCCGGGGCCGTCTCCTTGGGGCGGCTGGCGTGGGGAGGCTGTGGAAGAAGGAAGAGGGGTGGTGGCGGCAAGGCCGTCAAATGTCGAATCTGAGGCGAGTGCCCTCGTCGGCGTCTTGGACGTCCCACCATCCGTCTTCAAGCTCTGCCATCGACGCCTTCGTCTCGCCAAGCTCCTGGCCGGCTCCCGGGGGGTTCTCTTGGTGTCTTCTGGCGCCCGTAGCTCTCCTAGGCGCTCCTTTCGCCCTCCCCGGCAAGCTTCTCTTGCGGGGCTCCTGACCTACCTCCTGAACTCTGAGCAGGAGAAGCAGGAGAGGATCACAGGCACCTTATCTTTTTAACTTGTAAGCCTTGGGCCTTAGCTGCATTTAAAACTTGTAATCCTCTCTATCATGGTTTTCATCCTCTATGGACTTGTACTAAACTAGGATGTTTTTAATGAAAAGAGGAAAGCTTGTCGGACCGAGTCTTTTACTTGACTTTGTGCCTTGTATGTTCCTACCCCTCGCTCCGGGGAGCTTGCGGTCTGAACTGCGCTTCTTTGAGTCGCGGAACATCGGCAGCCCGGCTGGTGTTGCTTCGGCAAGCAACCTTACATGACCGATTGCAGCAGCGCTTGTGTTTGTTGGCGTGCTCGAAAGCGAAACAAAGCGCGAAGCTTATCGCAACTCACTTTTAACTCGTTGAGCGTGCTCGGAAACAAACCAAGGGCGCAACTCGGACACGACTTGGCTCCTCCTGCGCACGGGTTTTACAAGACACGCTCGTTCAAACACGCAGCCCCGCCTTCCCCGGTCCATAGGAGGATGCATGACGAGGGATGAAAAAGTTATCTGATTCCGCAGCCCCCAGCAACGCTAGCTTGCCGGGAAGGAATCTTGGCACTCGCAGCCCCCGGCGACTCTGGCTTGCCGGGGACCAGGTGCTAGCGTGCTCTTCTGGTTTCTCCTTGTTGCTGCAATTTCAGCCATGAAAATAGCTGAGATAGATCTGCAACAGCTTCATTATTTACATGTACATGTATGTAAATCTTTTAAGTGCAACTTATGCAATGCGATGCCGTGCTTTGCCCTTCGTATGTTTGTACTCTCGCTTTTCGGGGGCTTGCGGTGCGAACACGCTTCTTTGAGTCGCGGAACATCGGCAGCCCGCTGGCTGGTGTTGTTACCGGCAAGCAACCTTGCCGGGCCAGTTGCAGCGCGCTTGTGTTTATCGAGCGGACTCGGAAACGAGCCAAGGGCGCAACTAGGCCACGACTTGGCTCCTCTCGCGCACAAGTCTCTCATCGAAGGCATCTTCTGGCGAGGGCTTGCCGTTATACCCTCTACTTTACACCCTTTGCGCTTTTACCCTATGCTTCTAGGGAACTTGCGTAGCGAACACGCTTCTTTGAGTCGCGGAACATCAACAACCGGCTGGCTGGTGTTGTTACCGACAAGCAACCTTGCGGGCGATTGCAGTAGCGCTTGCATTTATCGGCGGACTAGGAAACAGGCCAAAGGCGCCAAGCCCAGGCCACGACTTCGGCTCCTCCGCGCACAGGTTTTGCGCACAAAGGGCGACGCCACGAGGGTATAACATAAAAAGCATGGAACTAAGGAATGTTACTGCTGCTTCGAACAACAGCTTTTTTCTTGTTTCCTCGCGCTTGCGGTGGAGCTCGATAAGCGCGTCCTCGGCGGCAGCGCAGCACTCGGGGAGATCGTTTGCGGAGCGAGCACGAGCTGCCCTCGCCCGGGCTTAGGCGTTCGAGGCTGTGCTGCGCCCGGAGTGGCGCGAGCCGTCCTCGCCCGGACTTAGAGCTCGCTGGCGCGTCCTCGGCAGCGGCGTGGCGTTCGAGCAGCGCTTGCTGGAGTGGGCGAGGCGGCGGTGTGAGGCTGGATATGCCGGACTCCTAACGGCGTTAGGAGGCAGGAATCCTGCCTCGACACTTCGCTTTGCTCATGCGGACAGCGGTCGGAGCATCCGCGAGCCTCGGCATGTTCTTGCCCGGCATGCGGTACCACCTCCGTGATGCTGCGCTGCTGCTGAGTAAATCGTCTTGCTGAGATGGGCGTGGATCCACGGAGACCGGAAGCGCGGTCATCCGTCTGTCCACAGATGCGGTGGCGCGCGAGTGCCCTCGCCCGGCAACCGCCCTGTCGGCAGCGTCTCCTCCGCCCCGTTGGCTCCGGTGGCGGCGGTTGAATCTTGAGCGGGTCTGCAACTCTCGAGGCCCTCGTCTTGGGGCCATGGAGCGATTGTCGATGAAGTTCTTGTGAAACTTGGAGAGGTTGATGAAGAAGCGCGCCAGCGCGGCGCGGATCAGTCCGCACAACCTCGGCGCCCCTACAGCGCGCCAAAAGATGTCGAAGCGTCGTATCGCCGCCCGCGAGCACCTATGGGGCGGGGCCCCTTCTTACATCTTGATGCGAGGCGGAGGGAGCCTGAAGAGCGGTCGGCGAAACGCGGGCGGTCTTTACCCAGCCGGGCGCGATGGTCGCGTAAAACCCTCTTGCTGCTTTGTGTTGTATTGGGCTCGGGGCTTGAAGAGCTACGATGGCAGCTACACGGCGTGGGAGTTGCAAAGTTGAACCCCTTCCACGTTATGCATGGGCCTCCTTTTATAGTGCAAGGGGTCACCGGCAGTGTCAGCGTAGGAGAAAGGGGTAAAAATGTAAAAAGAGGTGGTAGTTGGAGCAGTCTTGGGAGCGGTGGAGCTACGATTAGCTTGCAGTGGCTTCTACCTACTTTGTGATGGGGACAAAGGCATTTAATGCCCGTCGCCGTCGACCCCAAAAGCTCCCGCCCTTGCGTCTCCGTCTGCCACAGCGATGGATCCATCACCGTGAAGTGCCACCGTGTCCCTCAAGCTCTTTGCCACCATACCAGCGTCCTGGAAAGGCCCAGGCGGCGTGGGCGGATGAGCTGGGCCTGAGCACACAGCGTAGCTCTCCCGGCAAGTGCCTTGCCGGGGTCTTGATCTTGCCGGGCCCGGGAGCTTGTCGGGCTCTGTAACTAGCCGCTCCCCGGGCCCTCGCCGGGACGCGTACAGCGCCGAGGCGTGTCTTCTATGATGTGATCTCCTAGTCTTCCTGGCAAGCTCCTCTTGCGAGGGCCTTGCGTGAGTGATGTAAGCTCAAGCCTGGGACGGCCTTCCCGGCAAGCTCCTCTTGCCGGGGTCTCGATCTGCTGTCTTGTATACTTTGTTCTTGAATGGCTTGATATGGGCAGGAAGGCTCCCGGCGAGCACGTGGTAAACCCTGCCGTGGGGAGCTGCGACTGCCCGTGCACAAGTTGGGGTACTGAGGTACCCCTACCTTAGTACACCGACATTCGACCTTTCGGTCTCCGTGTTCCGAGGCCATATCTGTATATGCTAGGCTCGTCAAGTTTAACCTGAGTATTCCGCGTGTTCAACTGTTTTGCACTCGTTGTATTTGAATGTAGAGCCTATCACACCCGATCATCACGTGGTGTCTCACCACGAAGAACTTTCGCAACGGTGCATACTCAGGGAGAACACTTCTTGATAATTAGTGAGAGATCATCTTATAATGCTACCATCAATCAAAGAAAAATAAGATGCATAAAGGATAAACATCACATGCAATCAATATAAGTGACATGATATGGCCATCATCATCTTGTGCTTGTGATCTCCATCTCTGAAGCATCGTCGTGATCACCATCGTCACCGGCATGACACCTTTGAAAGAACATGCGGTGCCCCCATGTTTGGTTTTGGTAATTGATGACAATCTCTATGGACTAATGGTTGTCTTGAGTTATATTTGAAGGATTTGTCCATAGGCTTTTCTTGAAGTCCATGTGTTGGTTTCAAGGAGTTTATGAGTTGACCAAGGTGCTATTAAGGAATTATCCAAAGATTGGTCATGTGAGTGTTGAGCTTATTGCACATGTCTTGAAGAAAAAGATTGTGTGATCATTCATGTTTAACTTCAAGACATCATCCAAATGAAGAGAGTTGGGAAGATTCAAGGTTGATCAAGACTAAGTCAAGAGTGAATCAAGTTGATCAACTCACAAAGCGTAGAAGATATACCGAGAGGGATCAAGTGATCCCATGGTATGGTAAGCCTTGTCAATTGCACTTTGTGTACTAACACATGGTCTATGTGAGAGTTCTATGTGGGGTTAGGTACGTGTCCATGGGCTTGCGTCAAGAGAAAGATATCATACAACCCATGTAAAGGATGACATCAAGTGGTGATCGTCATCAAGATTGCCGTGTGCAAGTTCAAGTGGAGCATCACGAAGAGATCAAGTGCTTGAATCTTGCCATATATTATGGTGTCAATGGACTTGTGAAGATGTGCCGAAGAGTGGCTCACCCATAATGGACTATGGGGGAGCAATCATCTAGTCTTCATCGAGCCAACGCAATCAATAAAGGTGGTCCATCTTGAGGGAGTCAAGATCGTCATCATCTAGCTCTAGTGGACATGTGCAAGGCAAAGGTTTGGCCTTGATAGGTTTTCTATTTTACCGGTCTCATGGTGGTAGTTGGGAGACCGGATCATAGGATCATTTGCCGTACTATCAAGGGCGGCTCTCAAGTTGGTAGCTTGATCGTATCGTTAGTAGAGAGCTCAAACCATTGCATCCTTGCATCATGTTTCTTGGTTCTTGTTTGGTTCTCTTTGTGAGTCTTAGATCTTATGGTCATCTTGATGACAAGCTTGAGTTCATCAGCGGAGTTCGCATCGTCTACTATGATGTTTTGGTGTTGGAGGTTTTACGGTCTTATCCGAGAAGGGTTCTCACCATTTTTTATGGGCCTTTTCTAATTTGCTTCTTATTAATATTTCTTTCAATATTGTGTTAGCCCTTATGCGCTAGCTTTCCAACAAACTTGGTTTCATTTAATTGAGTCCGTTTGCAAAAGTTCTACGCAGTTTTGGTGTTACGAAAAGGCTACAGCGGTACTACCGCGAATTGGAGCGGATGTAATTTTTACTACCGCTCCAGAGCGGTACTACTACCAACTCCTGTGATAGTACCACTCCGGACCAAAAACTCGTCCCATGTCTTGCAGTGGTAGGCCCGGATATAATTTTTTAGTACCGCTCGCGAGCAGTAGTTCCGCTACCCTTAGCAGTAGTACCGCTACCCCTAGCGGTAGTACCGTGAGGTCAGCGGTACTACCGCTCCAGCAGTTCTTCAACCTTTGCCTCCTCGCTGTTGTGTTTCAAAGGGGTACTACCACCCTAGCAGTAGTACCGCTCCTTGGAGCGGTAGTACCGCTCTGTGCGGGCTGTGAGCATAACTGTCGGTGTCAAAACCGGCGGATCTCGGGTAGGGGGTCCCGAACTGTGCGTCTAGGCGGATGGTAACAGGAACGAGGACACGATGTTTTACCCGGTTCGGGCCCTCTCGATGGAGGTAAAACCCTCGTCCTGCTTGATTAATATTGATGATACTGGGTAGTACAAGAGTGGATCTACCACGAGATCAAGGAGGCTAAACCTAGAAGCTAGCCTATGGTATGATTGTTGTAATGTATGTTGTCCTATGGACTAAAGCCCTCCGGTTTATATAGACACGGAGAGGGCTAGGGTTACCTGAGTCGGTTGCAATGGTAGGAGATCTACATATCCGTATCGCCAAGCTTGCCTTCACGCCAAGGAAAGTCCCATCCGGACACGGGGCGGAGTCTTCAATCTTGTATCTTCGTAGTCTTGGAGTCCGGCGGACGATGATAGTCGGCTGTCGGACACCCCTAGTCCAGGACTCCCTCAGTAGCCCCTGAACCAGGCTTCAATGACGATTAGTCCGGCGCGCATAATGTTCGGCATTGCAAGGCGGGTTCCTCCCTTGAATAATTCAGAGAAGATCGTGAACACCAGGATAGTGTCCGGCTCTGCAAAATAAATTCCACATTCCACCGTAGAGAGAATAAAATGTACACCAGTTCAATCTGCTGACGTATTATGCGGCGTGACATCACACCGCTACCAGGCTTTTACTTGAATCGTTTTTTACTGTACCACCTCAGCACGTTTAGCGAAGCAGTTTCCTTGGCACGTCTTGTCGAAGCAGAGATCGTGTTCCCTTTATTCCGGGATTCTCATCAATCCGGACGTGGGTAACCTAACCGCGCCATTGATGGTGGCGCTTGGGAGATAAGCGAGTTTTACTAGGCCGGTGGGGGACGCATAGTTTTCGTCCGCCAATATATAAGGGATAAGTTCACCTTCTCACCTCGCCTTCTTCCTCCTTTGCTTATCCATCTCCGCGCACTCAAGCTCCGCGCCCAAGTTCGCGCATCTCGCCTCAACCTTCTCGAATATGTCGGAGGCGGGAGGCAAATGGTTGGCCTCCACCGTTAAGGAGGAGCACATCACCAAGCTGCGGCGCGGATACCTTCGGCGATATCGCGCATCGGCTGCCGACGAGGGCAGCTCATCCCTACCCCAGGCCCCATGAGAGAGTTGTCTTCATCCCCCACTTCCTCCGGACTGGGCTTTCCCTGCACCCATTTGTCCAGGGATCATGTTTACTCGGCATGGATTTCCACGATCTGGCGCGAACTTCATCCTCAACATCTCGGCGTTTATAAATGCGTGTGCGAAACCTTCCTCTGCATCGGCCCCACTTCAGCACGTGGCTCAAGACCTTCAGCGTCAAGCAGAAGGTTGTGAAGAACGCATAAGCGGAATGCGGGCGCCATGTTGGGTAAGTTGCCCAGCGTCCTATGGCTCGAAGGGCCTTCGTGGACTCCGTCAAGGGGTGTGCAATCGGGGTGGTTCTACATCGCCCGAGCAGCGCAAGCCCACATGGTGGCGGCCCCGAGTTTAGATCTCGCGTCCCCGCAGCTCACCTCCTAGAAAGAGAAGGGCTTGTTGTGGGGCAATCCGAAGGAAGGTGGCGGGACTCGAGCTTGCATCCGAAGCTGGTGGCGGTAGCTCGAGGCTCGTCGGCGTGGTCAAGTCATGCTCATCCGCGGATCCTCCCATGCCAAACGGGCATTTAATCTGTGGGAGTTCAATCTGGAACAGCACGAGGCGCTAAGAGGGTTCTTGATCGACATCTGAAAGGCGCTGGAGGTGCTGTTTAAGGCGCCAAGCCCCGCATCCATGACGGAAGATCGCGGTTTCAGCGCAACATCCGGTGACAAGGTAAGTGATTCAACCCCTTTATGGGACACTTGCGGTAATCAAATTGATTCTAGAGGGTTTCATTCTGTCTCTTCCTTTGACAGGAATGGATGGAGAAGGCCATGCTGCTTATCAGCCCGGCTCCCATGCGAAGACCGAGAGAACACCCGCTTAGCGGGGCTGTTGGTTACGGCACCGCCGTGGTGCGGAGAAAACGCCAAGAAGGTGGCGCGGGGACTCGAAAGAGTTCCGCAATCGGCGTCTGACGACGGCGTACTCCTCCCGAAGACAAGGAGGAGGTACTCTCTCCGGAGGAGAGAAGAGGAAGGATTCCCCAATAGGGGGCGAAGGGTCAGAGGAGGACTATCCCCGGAGAGTTCGCCAACCCCACGGTTGGCGGGTGAGTGGCCTCAAGGGCGGGCATCCGGCAAGATCTTTTGCGCCGCATTCTGTCCATAGTCCGGCCGATGGCGATCTCCCGACTCATCGGTGGTCGTTAGCCCGTCGGATGTGGATTCACTTCCGATGCCTCTACCCCATGCGCCCGGCGAGGGCGCGAGGTGGGATCGAGAGGACCCATCGGGAGGAGGCTCGGGCGCTGTCGGGCAGCCTCCGGACTTTCGCGCCGGACTCTACGCCGGAACCGCGGTGGTTCGAATCCGACAAGCGGCCCCGCCGAATGAAGGGCAAGACCGTGTTTACCGGCGGTGTCCGTCAACGGAGCACGGATAATTTGTTGGGCGCTTAAAGGCGCTTCCATCGAGGAACACCGCACTATCATGAGTGCGGTGATTCAAGTTCAGCTTCGCCAAAAGCGGGCTGACGAAGCTTGCAGCAACCTTCTAACAGGCTTTGAGGTAGAAGTTCAAATTATGTAATGTAATACCGCATAGGCGGTAGCCTCGATGCTCGGTTCGGTGTTGGAAAGAAAAGTCGGATGAGGATCTAACAAGATATCTGTGAGGATACTTAAATATGTCAATATGGGTTTGCGGGCTCGCTGCTGACCTCTGCCGCACTATCGGCGGAGGTCGAAGTGTTGAAGAAGGATCTCGGCGGTCGAGCAAGAGCTCGGCCATGCTAGAAGCAGCTCGAGGACAAAGAAGGTGATTAACACCACTTTGAATAGTTACCTTCTGAGAAAAGGATTTTGGTTGCAATAAAATTAACAAGGATAATATGGGTATTGCAGGGGCCCGCGAGCAGGTGGCAGCCCTAAAGGAGGCCGTGTCGCGTGACCGAGCAGATGATGGCATGAGGCCAGGAAGGCGAGAAGCGAAGGGAGGCACGGGTGGCGGAATGCGGCAAGAGCTCAAGCTCTCACGGAGAAGCATGAGAGTTTGGGCGTGACTCCAAGACTCGAGTCGAGCTTGCCTCGGCTCTCGAAAGTGCCAAGTCCGCCAAGGCCGAGGCCGTAAGGCCCTTGAGGAGGTTGAAGATGTGAAGAAAATAGCGGCGGGTAAGGCATTTTTCATGCAAAGCAAGCATGTTAATGTAAACTACGACACTTACCGCATTGGAGCTCTCGGGGGTGTTTGCAGATTTGCGCGTAGTCGTCGATGCGCCGCATTCTATCGTGTCGAGGAGGGGCTCGGCGGAGAAGGTCTTCTGGTCTCGATCTCTGGCTGAGGCCGGCCATCCGGTGCCCCAAGCGACCGGTGAAGCGGTGGTCGAACTCCTAAGGTAGTTGAGGAGGCCATGAAGGGCCTTATAGTCGGTGTGGCTGGATAGGCCATGCACAGAAGCTACTTTGGCCTCGTCGCGGCGGCTGGTGGATCGTGCCCTGGTGGAGGTTATCAAGCGCTCCGCTTTGTATTGAAGGTGCTCGTCGGGCCCTTGCCCGCACAAAAGGTGCATTGGGGCAACTTGGATGCGAGAAGCTTCTCACGGACCCACCGCCACCGGGCAAGGAGTATCGCCGCGCCGAGATGTATTATAAAACTGTCTGAAGGGAGCCAGCGATGTGCGGATGAGTGCCCCGAAATGTAATCTTTGAGTAAACTTCGTTATGTATTATCTGCGGCGCTGAAACTTTGTTCATGCAGCGTTAAGCAACGCTTGTTTAATTTAAAATATTACCATCATGCGGCCGTTTATAAAATCGAGAGATGGCAAGTCGTTGGCTTCAGCCCCCAAGCCACAGTCTTTGGGGTGTTCGGGATAAACTTGAGCACTCTTGTTCCCATTTTGGGTCCATCTAGGGGCGCTCAACACAACGAACAAAGCAACCAGGACTTATAATGCTTGAACACTCTCCTTAGCCATAGAATTCTATAATTTTAAATTTGTGAAGCCCTGGTATTGAAGGCGGAATCCAGGCGCTATCCATGCCTTCGTCGGACATTGTCGAACTTCGCTCGAAGCGGCGTGAGTCTTAAAGGACCGAAAAACCTCTCGAACAGCGACCAGTCTCTCGCCTTATCATGCCGGTCGGTTTAGCTTTCTCCTTTGGCGCTACTTTGGCTCAGCGAGGCGCAATCGCGATGGTTCTCCAGTGCCACCTTAGCCGACAGAGCGGGCGTAAGGCACCAAAGCGTGGGGCTAGGCAAACCCAACTATTGACCCAAGACATGATTTGGAGCGATTCATATAATGCTATAAGTTAAAGGTGCCTCACTTATGAAAGTGTTAGGACTTTATCACACCATAATTTGGGAACGAAGCCCTGGCATATTGGCCGTACCAAAATATCTGGGTGCAAGATGTCATGTAATGAACATATATATAAAAAGGTGATGTAATTGCGATCGAAAAATGCTGCATTATTTATTAAAGGAAGTCGCTATGAGTGCGGTGATACAAATAGTCTTGATAGGCAAGAGTTTGGACTAAGTAAACATGTCCCCCTTGAGGGTGAGCTGCGGATTTGGTGTATATAATCGAATTTAATGCTCGTAATTGAGACCACAGAGTGTTAAATGCAGCCTTCTTTAGTCACTGACTGTTGCATCATGAGTTGGCGGGTTCATGCAGGGCGGGGCCTCTGGTTAATGGAGTCTGTGTACACAAAGAAATAAAAAATAAAAAGGGGGCACACTTGCGAGGCCCTGTGTAGTCGAACCGCTGCAGGTCCGCTGCGATCGTGCCCCTTCCCTGTGCCCATGGTATCTCCAAAGCGTAATGATGTCAGCGGAGTGTTATTCTTCGCGATCATCTTGTGAGGCGAGGTTGGGGCGCATTACTCTGGCGATGCTCTGATCGCGCCGGGTGGTCTTGGTTGGCATTGCTCGGCGCGTTTTGTTGTATCCAGCCTTTTAGCGGCGGACTCGAAATTGCCTTAAAGGCTGCTCTGTACTTCTCTGCGCGAGCATTGTATGTTCCTCCGTTCGGAGGGGCGTTCCGTATTCCCATTGACCATGATGAATCTGCGAGGGCTGGCATCTTGAGCTTTAGGTATGCATAATCACGGCACGCGTTGAATTTTACAAGCAGCGGTTCATCCGGCGAGCGTGATAGCGCCATGAAAGCGGGACTATGTCGAAGATTAACTCCTCGCTCGGAAATTATCGGGGATCGAAGACCACTTCGGTGTGGTGAGCACTGTGCAGATTAGCTTCCACTCTGGTATGACACCTTTAAAGGTTGTCTTTGTAGGTTTAATCCTTGAGGGGTCTATGCCCATCTTGCGCACTGTATCCTGATAAAGCAGGTTCAGGCTACTACCGCCGTCCATCAGGACTCTCGTGAGGTGAAATCCATCGACGATTGGGTCTAAAACCAATGCGGTGAATCCGCCATGGCGTATGCTGGTCGGATGGTCTCTTCGATCGAAAGTGATCGGACAAGAGGACCATGGATTGAACTTGAGGCGGTGGCTCCATCGCATAGACGTCCCTTAGTGCGCGTTTCCTCTCCCTCTTGGGTATGTGGGTCGCGTAAATCATATTCACCGTCCGCACTTGTGGGGAAAACCCATACATCCTCTATTGTTCGCGGTCGGGTCTCTTCCTCGTAAATCATTGTTCAGCCCCTTGTCGTTGTTTTGACAATTAACTTGCTGCTGCTGCGAACACCCAGCAATCTCTATTAGTGTGATTAGCTGGTTTTCGAAGTGCCATGTATCTGGCGTAAGCGGTCGAGTATTCGGTCCAAATTGGACGGACCCGGAGTGGTTCTTTTGAATGGCTTCTTCCGCTGACCGGGTTTAGAGCCTCGGAATCCAACGTTGACTGTCGTATCCTCCTTATCTTCGCCGTTAATGCGGCGTTTGTTTTTGTTTCGACGTGACCTGCCGTTGTTGTCCTTGGTATCCGGACTTCCAGAATTTTTGCGGAGATTGTTGCTGCGAGCTAGCCAGCTGTCCTCTCCCACGCAGAAGCGGGTCATTAATGATGTGAGGGCTGCCATAGATTTCAGCTTTTCCTGCCCAGTGCGGGCTAGCCATTCGTCCGGATGTTATGTTTGAAGGCTGCAAGGGCCTCTGCGTCCGGACGGTCGGCGATTTGGTTTTCTTCATCAAGAACCGTGTCGAATTATGCGGCGATTCGTCAGCTGCTGAATGATGTGGCTTAGGTCATCGGCGTCGGTGGTCGCACATCGTGCCTGGAAGTTGTCGAGGAATCGGCTTCGGTCTTCCAGCACCAATTGACTTTGCGGGCAAGCTGTTTAGCCAATGCCGAGCTGGTCCTTTAAGCGAGTGGGAGATGCTTGATGGCATGGAGATGCGTCGCGCGGGCCATATGGATGTGGAGAAGATAATCTTGATCCAAACCGCGGGGTCTGTTGTGCCATCGTAGATTCGATATTCTGGGTTTAAACCCTTGAGATTTGATGATCCATTACTTCGTCGATGAAGCATAAGCGGGTGTCTTGGCGCCTCTGTATTGAGAAATATCGCGGCGCAGCTCGAGAAGGCTATGTCTGCTGTGTTCGGCCCGGCGGGGTTATTGTATCCGGCGTGCGGTATTCGTCATGGGTCGTTAGGCGCCCGTGATCCGTAGATGGATCTGGATTGCCTTGCTTTGTCCTCAATATGTCTACGCAAGTCCGGTAGCGTTCCCTCTTGGCCGTACTTTTGGAGCGATCTTTGGGGGCGGTCTTGGTGAGGGCTGGATGCCTCTGTAGCGACCACGGGGTGGTCGATCGACCATATCGTCTTGTTGGTGATGGAGGTATGTATGCTTCCTCCTCTAATCGGGGAGCAGCTTGCATCTTGGGTAACTTTTGGAGGCGTTCGAGTTTATACTCTTGACGCGAGGACCTCGGTCCATCGATCGGCCGGCAGTCTTGATCAGCTTGAAGCTGTTGCTGCTTTTCTTTAGGCTGTTTCTTGTGGCGATAAGCCTGCGCAAGCGCTCTTGTTGACAGGATCCTCGAGTGCAGCAATTCATCATCGTTGAGGCTTGCCGTCTTGGAGGGGCATATAGTTATGATCCTCAACCTCTTCGTCTGCCGCCCTCTCATGAGGCTTACTACATCCTCTGCGGCGAGTCTTGCGGGAGGGATTGTCTTTGGCACTCTACTGAGTATTATTATCTCTGTGCGGAATCTCCATTCTTCTTTGTGGAGGGATTTAGGCGGCGCCCGTTGGCGCGGTGTTTGGGCTGCTTCTTTAAAGAGTCGCCTCCGCTGCTTCTTCGCCGTCCTGTCTTTTGGGGTGTCCACCATATATATGTCGTATGGCGGTGGTCTTCGGTGCCACATGGCGTTGGTTCTGTTAAATCTCGGCACCATCGTCCATAAGCGTCGATGTCGTCGGAGTCGTAGTCTAACATGTCGGTTAGATTGTCGGCAGTGGCTACAAAGTGGGTGGTGGGTGGGCTCTGAATTTCTTCGTCGTCCAGTACCCCAACCATCTGGCCATAGTCCGGCGAGGCTCTCCCGATAGCGAGAGATGCTTTAGCGAGTTTAAGATGTCGCCAAAGGCGAGTGTTGGAAAGATGTCGGCGGTGAATTCCATAACGGCGCCCAATCCGAATCGATTGGTAGAGGCGCGGGAGGTTGGTCCGGCAAGATTAGTGTTGGCTCCATCGCCGTGGATGTTGAAGCCCCGGCGGCGTCTATCCACCGGCCCTCGTCTGGCGATCGGCTCTGGACTAATGGCGAAGCGGATTAGTGTGCGGCCACCAAAGGCCTGACCGGCGGTAGAGAGCTAGATCATGCCCGTCGTCCGCGATCTTCTTGGCGGCTTGGCGTGGCTCGAGTCGTCGAAGATCAAGTCTCCGCGGACATCGGCCGTGAAGTTTAGGCTTCGAATCGACCCTAACGGCGGGCGTAGCTTCGATCTGCTCGGATGGCCAAGTGAATTAGCCCGCGATCGAAGCCGCGAATCTGAAGATCTGCCGGAGAAAAGTCTCACCACAGGACAGGCGTTGTTGGTTGAAGATGCCATCAGACCTATCGGTGGCGGCATAGAGGAACTCTCAATGAAAGCACCAATGTCGGTGTCAAAAGCGGCGGATCTCGGGTAGGGGTCCCGAACTGTGCGTCTGGCGGATGGTAGCAGGAGCGAGGACGCGATGTTTTACCGAGTTGGGCCCTCTCGATGGAGGTAAAACCCTCGTCTGCTTAATTAATATTGATGATCTGGGTAGTACAAGAGTGGACCACGAGATCAAGGCTAAATCCTAGAAGCTAGCCTATGGTATGATTGTTGTAATGTATGTTGTCCTATGGACTAAAGCCCTCCGGTTTATATAGACACCGGAGAGGGCTAGGAGTTACAGAGTTGGTTACAATGGTAGGAGATCTACATATCCGTATCGCAAGCTTGCCTTCCGCCAAGAGAAAGTCCCATCCGGACACGGGGCGGAGTCTTCAATCTTGTATCTTCGTAGTCTTGGAGTCCGTGGGGCGATGATGAATCGGCTGTCCGGAAACCCCCTAGTCCAGGACTCCCTCAATAACGGTTGGATTTTCCCCCACCTATAAAAGGGGGGTCTTCTTCCCCATTGAACCTTATCCTTTGAGCTCATGTTCTTCCTCCATTGTTGACCTTCTTCAAGCTTGCTAAATCTCAATCCCTCCTATGATTCTTGCTAGTTCTTGAGGGAAAGAGAGATCTAGATCACGTTTCCACCAATCACTTTCTCCTCTAAGTGAGGGGAACCCCTTGGATCTAGATCTTGGAGTTCTTCATGTTCTTCTTTCGTTCTTCCTCTCATTTTCCTCCCTAGCATAAGTTGCTTTGGTGGGATTTGGGAGAGAAGGACTTGGGCACTCCGTGTTCCTTGCCATTGCATTTGGTGCATCGGTTTGAGTTCTCCCGTGATCGTGGATGTTTCAAGATTGAGAAGCTTATTACTCTTGGGTGCTTGGTGCCCTTGAGCTTGTTCCTCTTGGGTGCTTGGGTGCCCTAGGCGGTTAGTGGTGTTAGGAGCTCAATCATTGTGGTGTATATCTTGAACTAGCGTTGGGGTCTCCAATTAGGTTGTGGAGATGCTTGAACAATTTGTGGTACGGTGACCGCCCCAAGGGTTGCCAAAGTGTACGAGTTCGGTGACCGCCCCCAAGGGTTGCCATTTGTAAAAGTTCGGTGACCGCCCTCAAGGGTCCCTTAGTGGAATCATGGCTTCTTGCATTGTGCGAGGGAGTGAGGACATTACGGTGGCCCTAGTGGCTTCTTGGGGAGCATTGCGCCTCCACCCGCTCCAAGCGGAGATTAGCATCCGCAAGGTGTGAACCGGGATACATCGTCGTCTCGCGTGCCTTGGTTATCTCTTATCTGAGCCCTTTACTTATGCACTTTACTTTGTGATAGCCATATTGTTCTTAGTCATATATCTTGCTATCACATAGTTGCTTATCTTCTTAGCATAAGTTGTTGGTGCACATAGGTGAGCCTAGTTGTTGTAGGTTACGTGCTTGACCAATTAACAGCTAGGTTTATTCGCATTTGTTCAAGCCTCTACCATAATTATTTTAAAGCACCTATTCATCCCCCCCCCCTCTAGGTGACATCCACGATCTTTCAATTGGTATCAGAGCCTCGTCTCTCTTTATTTGGCTTTACCGCCTAGAGAATAAAGATGTCGACTAGGGGATTAGGATTGTCTGACACTCTTAGTTTCGATGGCACAAACTTTGATGTTTGGGTAGTCGCATCTTAATCTCTTTAGGGTCATGGACCCAAATTTAGAAGCGAATTGTAGATATGGGTTTTTCTCCTCCAAAGGATCCCCAAAGATTATCTTTAGAGGATGAGAAAAACTCTTATCTCAATGCTCAAGCTTCTGATGTGCTTTTCGATGCTTTGAGCAATGTAGTTATATTTGAACTCATGCCGTTCCGGGATGCTCATGAGTTGTGGACAAAGCTTCAAGATAAATATGGTGTGTCCAAGATTTGTGGGGATGATTGTTCTCCCTCCACCTCCGGTCGTATAGTCTTCTCAACTTCTTCTACTTCACCTACATGTGGTTTGCCACGAGGTAATGATATGGTGAGTAGTGTTGGTCATTGCAATGATGATAGTATACTTATTGTGGATGATCATTCATCAATATCTTATTGCAATGCTCCCTCTTTGGGCTTTAACACTTCGAGCACTCCAAATGTTTCACATGATTGTGTTGATAGTCCTTGCATATCATGTAGAAATTGCGAGACTAGATCTCATGATGATATGCTTGCTATGTCTTGTTGCCATGATAAAAAATGCATCTATTTCCTCGAATTTTGTGCTAACAATTGTCGGGGGTTGGGTGCGACATATGCTGTGGTGGCTTAGCATGGTGGGGCGAGTGGGGCGTCGCGGTGCACAGAAGCGGGATGGCGAACATGCCTTGGCCGAATCTTACCCAGCCGGGGCTCTCAGGAGATAACACCCCTCTGCTGCTCTGCGAGGTCTCCGCATGATCACTATCACGGGGATAGTACAATGGTGCTCCTCGAGCTGTGTGGAAGCGAGGAAGGAGCAAGGCTAGCTCTTTCCCTCTTGCTATATGTCTAAACCTATCGGGGCGAACCCTTTGCATGGGTGCCGGGGGTTTATATAGGCCTACCCGAAGTACAATGGTAATCCGGTGGCGTGGCCCCAGCCGTCGATCTCTCTTGCGGCCGTCCTCCCTACCCGGCCACAGGGCCCGCCGAATGGCGGGCCCGTGAACAAGCGAGAACTCTGCTTGCGGCGCTCTGATGGCCTTGAGGCTCGGTCATGGGGTGCGTGGGAGCAGTGTCGCCGTCTGTCATGTGATCCTTATCGCCTCCCGTCAATCTAGTTTATGGCTTGTGGGGCCTGGCGAGAGGCGGCCGACTACTGGGGAGGCCGACTCCGTGAGGGCATCTTTGGACTCTCGGCCGTCTTCTTCTATCTCGCGGCGGGGCCCGGCGATCTCCCGGGCGTTGGCGCGCCGCCGTCGTGGAGCACGGTGCCTTGTGCCTGTGGCTAAAATCAAGGAGGCATGGCAGCGATGCGCGCCTCACGGAGATCTCACGGTGGCGGCTCCTTTGTAGCCATGCCTTCTTCCCGTGGGTTCGAGGGACAGCCACGATGGGGCTGTACCCGCATCGGTCTTCGTGAAAGGTCGGCGGGCCGACTCTCGGTCGGCCTTTAAATCATAAGCCGAAGTCGGCTTGTTCGAGTCGCGTCGAGGACTGCTTCTCGAAGGTCGCCCGGTGGGACTCGGCCTTACGGAAGGTCGCCCATTGGGACTCGGCCTTCGAAAGTCGCCGGTGGGACTCGGCCTTCTCGAAGAGTCGCCCATTTGGGACTTCGGTGGCTTGAGCCGCCCGATGTCTTGAAAAGATCTTGGGTCTGGGTCGGCCTACCCATGGCCCATTACTCCGACAGTAGTCCCGAAGCTGGCGAAGCCCGGAGTGCCGCCTCGTGGGGCCGGCGATTCGAGACTCTGCGGTGCCGACTACGAGATCGGCTGCGCGTCTTGAACCGCCTCGGCTGGTCGGCTGGCCCATCGAGGGGCCGCCTTTCTCGTCGTGGAGAAACTGCGGCGTATCGGCTCGCTTCCCTGCCATCTACGAGATGGTCTGTCGCGTGGCGCCCGCGTGGGGCGATAGCCTGCCCGCCTGCCGCGTGGCGGGGCGAACGCCAGGTGAGGCCCGCCATTACCGCGCCTTAGCTCCGGCGGATCCGCTGCGGCGGCGGTTGGCATCCCAGCGATTCTGCGGGCGATAACCGTGGGGGTTTAATCGTGAAGGCGTCGTGGGTGCGTGGCGCGATTAATCCCCGTCGCCCCTCGGCTTCTCAGCTCACGGGGCTATAAATAGGCTGAGGGAAGCGGCGGCATAACGCGCCTCCCTCCCTGCCCTCTTGCCTTTCTTCTTCCTTCGCCCGCTCCGTCGCTTTCTTCTTCCTTGCCGGCGATGAGTTCTTCCTCGCCCGCGCCTCCGCCTCGCGCTCCGGCGAGTGGGATGGCTTCGGGCGTGGATCGCGGAGGACATCGAGTTCCTTCGCGGACCCGCCGCCTCTCGGCCTTGTTTGGTGCAAACCCGCCTGCGCGGCGGGAAAATCCGGCCAGCGCCCGGTGGTGGCGGCGGTCATCTTCCGCTCGCACCTCATCGCGGGATGGGGCTCCGGCGGCGGATTCCTCCGCTTGTTCCTCGAGTTGTACAACTTGCAGCGCTGCACCTCACCCCAATGCGGTGGTGCTTCTCTCCAACGCCAGCCACCTGTGCGAGGCTACATCAGCGTTCTCCCCACCCTCGAGCTGTGGGGAGTTCTTCTCTTGGCTCGGCACTCGGGCTGCGGCCAGCGGCCTTGATCTGGTCTTGAATACGTTCATCGCGTCACGGCGCCTGACGGCCGACAACCCCTTTCGCCCATCCGCTGGTGAAGTCGGTGAAGATGTGGCGAAGACATATTTCTCGTGAAGAGCGTCGCGGCAAGCGGCGGCTGGGTCAACTTGCGCCCTTGACCCCAAGCATTGTGGTGGCGGCCGCCTAGCTGGTCCCATCGGTCGAAATCGCTTCGCCCTCCGGTCGGCGCCGTGGCGCCTCCGAGTCATAATGCGATCGGAGGGCTCGTCGCCTCCTATCTCTCACGCGCCGCCGTGGCGCGCGCGGTACTTCACTCAAGGCGGCCCCACCTCATACATGTCGGATGGCGGCGGCCGACTAAACCGGCTGTGCACCAAAGACATGCGGCGTGGAGAAGTGGCGAACATGGTGAACCTCGCCGCCTTTGCAAGTTCACCGGCAGTGGCAGTTGACAAGGAGCCGTACTCATAGCGACAACCCTCCCGATGGTAAGTTGTTTCCGTCGTGCTTGATCTCGCTTGTATCCGACTCGAGCTCGATCTTGTTGGCACCTTTGAGCGAGAATCCTCTCGGGCGCCCGCTCTGCGGCATCTGAGAAGGCAACGATATGTCCCCGACCGCGAGGTTAGCGACATCAGCGACCCGATTTGGGGCAGCGCGCTGGGGCCGGCTTGAAAGCGGCGGAGAGGAAAAACGGCGACCTCGGACCGTCGGCGACCTTCGCCCGGCTGGCGAAAGGCGACATCAGCGGAAGTAAATCGCGCCCGCCAGCCAAAGCCGGCCTCAACCAGGCAGCGCAAAAAGCGTCTCGCCCGGGCGAAATGCGCCCGTGGCAGGTCGAAAAAGCAGGGAAACGCCGCGCGACCAGCGGGAAGAAATGACGCGAAAATCAACGCTTCCGGAAGGAAGTGAAAAACCGCCACTTGTTTCTTCGTAAGTCCCGCCTCTTTGTTTCTTTTTACGACTTTGCTTGAATTGCTCGACTTTCCCCCTTTCTTCTCCAGCGCCCCCCTCTCCCTTGAGAGTCGCGCGCCCTCCATCATGGGGTCGGGGTGGCGTCCTCAACCAGTGGCGGGTTGATCCGCCGCCGACCTCGAGAGGCGACAGCGGAGCGTGGGACAATCTCTTGGCGGAGGAGGCCGGCGCTGGAGAGGTTGAAAGTGCAACTAATCCCGGGTGGTTTTGGTAATTAATAACAACATATATATCATTGAACTAATCATTTCTTGAGAATATTTCAGAAAGTTCATTGATATGGGTATGGCAATATTGATGATGTGGACCCCTCAAAATGCTAAGGAAAACATTGGCAAAAGCTCAAGACTCCATTTTGGTTTAGTGATCCAAGATCACATTGAGTCCATAGGAAAGCCAATACTATTAAAGGGATGAGGTTATGATGATGATCTGGTTGCTCTAAGTGCTTAGTGATTTATCTCTCAAACTATCAGCAATCTTTCATTCCAACATAAACTCATAAGTAATCTCGGTCCCACCGATTCCAAACTCAGTCCTGCGAGATGAACCACCTCAGCCATATAGCCAAACCCTAAAATTTGGATTTTCGATTCCAAACTCGGTCATACGAAATTGGTGTTGCCAAGCTTACATAACATACGTACTCAAATCGGTGTACTCAAATCGGTGTCACGAGATTGGCAAACCCTAGACTTTGGAAGAATCGGACTAACAGAGATTGTATTTTCGGTCCCACCGAAAATCCCAACGTTCACAAGATTTGAACTTTCGGTCCCACGAGTTGTCAACTTGTCGGCCGAGATTGGTCAAATGTGTGTAGCAGTTGGATTTTGTGTGGAGCTATAAATACCCTCCACCTCCTCTTCATTCGTGGAAGAGCCATCGAAAGAACTACCACTCCTACCTTACATTTAGAAGAAAACTACCTACCCTTGTGTTGAGATCAAGTTGCTCCCTCCTACCATATGAAACTTGATTTCTAGCCTTCCCAAGTTGCTTTCCACTCAATCCTTTCTTCCACCACAGCCAAATCGGTGAGGAGAGTTGAGTGTTGGGGAGATTATCATTTGAAGCACAAGAGCAAGGAGTTCATCATCACCAACACCATCTATTACCTTTTGGAGGTGGTGCCTCCTAGATTAGTTAGGTGTGGCTTGGGAGCCTCCGTCAAGATGTGGAGTTGAACCAAGAAGTTTGTAAGGGCAAGGAGATCGCCTACTTCGTGAAGATCTACCGAGTAAGGCTAGTCCTCCGTGGGCGTAGGCCATGATGGCATAGACAAGGTTGCTTCTTCGTGGACCCTTAGTGGGTGGAGCCCTCCGTGGACTCTCATGGCCGTTACCCTCCGTGGGTTGAAGTCTCCATCAGCGTGGATTGGCGATAGCACCACCTATCGGAACCACGAGAAAAATCTCCGTGTCTCCAAATTGCGTTTGCTCTTCTCCACCTCTTATTTACTACATGTGCAATTTACTTTCGCTGCCATAACTCTAGAATTGCATGTGTGGGGTGATACTTGACTTGGTTATCATTGTGAACTTGCTAAAAACTTGCCTAATCAAAGGATAAATTTTAAGTTGTCAAGTAGTCTAATCACCCCCCTCTAGACATACTTCCGATCCTACAAGTGGTATCGAGCTTTGGTCTCCATTGGATTGGTTTCCATTGCATTGGACTCCATAAGCTTGGTTTCACAACCTAGGAGAGTATGGCGTCTAGTGAGGTAATTTTCGTAGAGGTCCTTACTTTGATGGTTCAAACTTTGCTAGTTGGAAGCACAAAATGAAAATGCATATTCTTGGACATAACCTGCCGCATGGGGCATTATTTGTGTTGGCTTGCAAGGTGAGTTCTTGAGGAAGGAAAAGTTCGGATCGCGAAGCTCTGCGGATGAGTTGCGGATGTTCTGAACAATGCTCAAGCTTGTGACATTCTCTTCAATGCTTTGTGTCGAGGAGTTCAACAAGATCAGCCGTCTTGAGAATGCAAAGAGATTTGGGATACTTTGGTGAAATGCGAAGGTGCGAGTCCGTGAAGGAATCAAAGCTAGATGTTCTTCAAGGTCGACTTGACAAGTTCAAGATGAAGGAAGGTGAAGAGTCGCTGAAATGTACTCTAGGCTTGCTCTCATCACCAATGAGATGGCAGGCTTAGGAAGCGAAGAAATGACCGACCGATTCATCATCAAGAAGATTCTCGAGCTTTGGATGGAAAGTATGACACCGTGTGCACTTTGATCCAAATGATGCCAAACTACAAAGATCTCAAGCCTACGAAGTCATTGGAAGGATTGTTGCTCATGAGATGACACTTAAAGATAAGGAAGAGCTTCACAACAAGTCAAGTGGTGCTTACAAAGCTGCAGTTGAAGCTCCCACAACCTCAAGTGACAAGCTAGTTTCCAATGAAGAGATAAGCCTAATGGTGAAGAACTTCAACAAATTCTACAAGAGTAGAAGCAAGGAAAGAAGCTCAAAGTCTAGATCATATGATGAAAAGAGATCTTCTAGTCGTGATCGAAGCTGCTACAATTGTGGAAGACCGGACACTACTCAAATGAGTGTTCGACTCCCCACAAGAGAGAAGAATCTCCAAGAAGAAGAAGCTCAAGAGAAGAGTCGCCTCGAAAAGAGAAGGAGTAGAGATGATCGTTATGAGCGAAGATCCTCTCGGAGAAGCAAGGATTCGGAAAGGAAAGACAAGTCATCAAGGAGCTACACAAGAAGAAAACATCAAGCTCATGTTGGTGAATGGGTTTCGGCTCCGACTCCGACAATCACTCGAAAGAAGCTATCACTCCAACTCGAATCTGATCAAGATGAAGGTGTTGCGGTCTTGCTCTCGTGTCCTCCAACTCCAACTCCTATGACATATTTGATTCACCAAATGAGGGAATTGGAAGATGCTTCATGGCAAAAGGCCCCAAGGTATCACACCTGAATTCATTGACTTTGATAGTGATGAAGATGACTTGCTTGGTGAAGATGAGCTTTTACATGATAAATCTAGTGAGCTTAGTAATGATGAACATGCTAGTAGTCTTTATAGTCGAGAAAAGTCGAATGACAATGCTATGAAGGAGATTGAGCGTCTAACTAAAGAACTAAACACTCTTAAGTTAGCTCATGAAACAACTCAAGAAGATCATAGAGAGCTCCTAAGATCTCATGAGAAGCTACAACGAGAAGCTCAATCTAGAGCAAGAACATGAGTTTCTAAAAGCTATCAATGGCGATCTTGAAAGAAGAGTTCTTCATATCTTGCCAAGCGACTTCTCTTGTCTAATTTCTTGCCACCTATTAAAACTAAGCATGACAAGCATAAGAAAAATTCTTCATCTAGTAGTAACAATAATCATGCTAAATCAAATGTTGTTACTTCTAGTAATTCTCTTGATTCCACTAACAATGTTTCAAGCCAAGTTTCACTTGAGCAAGAAAATAGTCTATTGAAAGGGATTATAGAAAGGTGTCTACAAGAGCCTTGCGGAAGCAAGAACTTTGAGAAATTGTTACTTAAGCAAGGAAGACACGGAAGAATCAAGGAATTGGTTTTGGCGAAGATTCAACGCCGAGGTGTTGAATGGGAAGAAGGTCAATATCCTCCAAAGTTTGTTTCTCAAAGGAGAAGTATGATCCTACTTCTTCCAATGTGGAACAAGCTCAAGATGACCTTCCACCACAAGACCACAAGCTAAAAGGCAAGGACAAGCTTCAAGAGGAGATTGATGCATTCATTGAAGCACCCAAGGCCATGGTCAAGTGGGTTCCCAAGGCAACTTCAAGTTCTACTTGACAAGCTCAACTACTACCCCAAGGATTCCCATCAAGATGATGTGGATCGAAGAAGAAGAACTAGAGAGTTCTTGAGGGTGACTCCATAATATACTTCACTCACATTCATTTTGGCAAGAACTTGTGCAATCAACTTCCACATCTTGCACTAGTTCATGGAGTCACAAACCCTCATGTTGGTAAGTCAAGGGACAAGGTAATCATTGCTTTCATGGACATCATCTATTGTGTACTTCAATCTATGTCCATGGATATCCTTGTTTGTTCCTTGTGGGACTAACCCATGTAGGTATTGAAAGTGCCGAATCAAAGGATTGCTCCCAACTCTTGATGATCTTCATCAACATTGAGCATCCACATCTTCAACATCTACATGAAGTCTTCAACGACAACCCAAGGTTAGTTTGACCCTTTAAAGGGGTTCTCACATCAAGGGAGCTTTGCTCTAAAGAAATGAGCAAAAGCATCTTCAAATGATGTGAACACATTGATGCTTTATGTAAAAGTGGTAACCCCACTTGTGCTTAAGCGATGAGTATGACCTATGATCAAATGTTCTCATTTGACTCCTAAGTCAATATACTCATATATAGATGACCTAGTCATCGCCAAATTGTGTGCTAGTAGCTAGTGTTTTGTTTGTGCATGTTTGACACATATTTCATTTGCTATCTTATTGTGTGAGCATGTTGGATGCATGAGTTAATCCATTCGAGGACATCCATTTGTTGCTTTGGTCTTTTGGATTTTTCTTTTTGACCAAATGGATGGACAAGAATGCCTAAGTTCCTCCTAGCTATCTATGCTTTCTTGTCTCAAACTCTATTCATGCTTATATCACAAACTTTGAACAAGACTTTTTGGACGAGACCGAGTGAGGAGCACTTTCGGAGCCACCGATCCGTCAAAGCCTAACTTCCAAAACCTTCTAAGTACTTTCGGTCAAACCGATATACTCAAATCGGACGGACCGAAATCACTTGGATTGATCTAGGTTTTCACCTCGGTGAAACCGAGTTTCAAATCTCGGCGTGACCGAGTGTGTATGCTTGCGATTAACCATCTCGGTCTCACGAGTTTTCAAACTTCGGTCCCACCGACGATCGAAGGTATATATACCCGAGGGCAGCGTCGTTGATTATTCCTTCAAAGCGCCTCGCCCTCAAACCCTTATTTGCCGTCGCCGTGGTCTCCGGATCGTCTCCATAAATCGCTTTGTGCGCCCTCGCCGCGGGTCTCCATCGCCGTCAGCAGGCGATCTCATCAGCGCCGTTGCCGCCGTGGTGAAACTCCACCAGTTGGGTGAGTTTCATCCTCTCGTGCTTCAACCTCGATTCAATGCACGATAGGTTTTGCCTAACTTCTTGCCAAGTTTGAAATCTTCTGTCCGGCCGATTAGATCATAGAACACAATTGAGTGAAAATTTTAGGGTTAGGTTTCCGCGAACACATCTCGGTGTGACCGATTCTACATTCTCGGATGACCGATTTGGCCTCTGGCCATTACCTTTACACTTTTCGGTTAAACCGAGTTGTGCAAATCGGTAAGACCGAAGTGAGGATTTAGTGAAACCCTAGTGCTCTCGGCTGAGCCGAAACCCATTTCGGTCAACGAAAGTGGTGTGTGCGGTTAGGTTTAGACACTTTGGATTCACGAATTTTTAGACTCGGTCGGACGAAATGCATTACTGTGAAAACCTAAAACTGAAGTTTGAACTCATTCTTTTGCAAAATCCTCTGCGGTTTGTGATAACTCTTCTATTACGCCTATACCTATTCTTTTCACGGGTTGTCGGTCATATACGATGCAAGTGACAGCGAGCAGTCTGAATCACCGGTTGAGATTCGAGGCGATTACAAGTCTGAAGCAAGCAGTTTTAGAGATGATGGAGAGAGAGCACTCCAAGTGGATTGCTGCTGCTGCCACGAGGGCCAGGAAGAAGAGAATTACGATGAGGAAGACTCGACTTTGTTGCGAGATGAGAGATTTCTTCCAAGCCTAAAAGGAAAGTGGTTGCCAAAGGGCTATCAAGGCAACAAACAAAGAAAGGCACCCGACAAAGAGAAGAAATCCACGAGTTGCAAAGAAGCTGAGCATGGAAGAAGAAACCTCCGGCAAGATTAAGAAAACTTCCAAGAGGAAGAGGCTAGTTCATGAAGAAGGCGATGATGACTCGATGAGAAGCACCCAGCCTCCTCGAAGCAAAAGTTGATGGGAGATGCCATCGAGGCAGGAGCACCCACTAAAACTAAGCCATCAGCTCCGGCAAAGGCAGCCCAAGCCAAACCTGCTTGCCAAGCCAAAGAAAAGCTGTGAGAAATATACACCTTGAGAGAAGAAGAAGGACAATGTGCCACTGCTGAATCGATGAAGAGGCTCATGTTTCTTTGAAGCTCGAGCGAAGCGCAGATTCATAATGATGCTCATCCTCGAGCTGAAAATATGAAGGAAAGGAAGGACAAAGGTCTCGGGCTATGGAGGCAAGTTGATCCATATGCCACGGGAGAAGGACATTGTTGACTCTAGATTCCACACGAGAGCAACAAGATTTCTATGAGGCAGTGCTCATGGACAAAAAGCCAATTATTCTTGACACGGATATGTGGTAGGAATACATCGGCGGTGAAAACACGAGACTACTTCCCACATGTGCATGAGAGTTTCCTTGCATGTGGAATTGCGAGTTTGTTGGTCGAAATTGTTGCTTGGAATGATGAGATGATCATGCGGTTCTATGCCTGACACATTTCTATCTAGATGGCAGAATTGTATGGATGACGGAAGGGCGAGATTCTCCTCAAGCTGTTGAGGAATGGAAGCGTTCTTTGAATGCACGATATCAAGGGATGATGATGTTGATGTCTATGGCATTCCAAAGAAGAATCACGAGTCTATGAAGAACATGTACAATGAGGTACGAGACAAGGATGTTGAGATATGGAAGCTTGGATCAGTTTATTATCTTGAGCAGGTCTCCCAACCACTAACACCATTACGAGGCATACTTTGATGCCCAAGTCGAGGAGACCACCGCATGATAAGAGGCTATTCTATCAACATGCTGCACATTCTAGATCGAAGACACCTTTTAAGGTGATGGACACGATAGTAGAGACTATCAAGAGGACAATGACAGACGAGAAGAAAGGTCGTGTGGGTTTGTTCGCATATTGGATGCTCATTAATGCCAAGTTTGGCACGGACACCTACATTGGATAGACCCCACTTGCCACTACAGCTGAACATGAAGATAATGAAGTTGTGATGGTGAGGATGCTCCCACATCTGTCGAAGGACACGCTAAGTCTGAAGCTGCCAAACAAGCTAAAGCTGAGAAGGAAGCGGCAACAAAGCCAAGGCGTTGGAGAACAACTTCTTGAAGCCACTCGGAGAATTGAGCTCGCTTTGGCCAGCATAGTGCAGATCTCGGGAGAGTCTTGAGAGGATAGTTGAAGATAAGTTCCATGCTCTGGATGTCAAAAGTGGTGAAGTGCAGTCACCGTCAACAAGCTTGAGGCGGACATCGAGGAAGCGAAGAAGGAGAAAGCGAGCTCATGAGGAGATGGAAGATGATCTAGTCGGGATGACTATGAGCAGCTGCTGCAGTGCCCACAAAGCCCAGATCATTGCTATTCGATGGCAGACCCAGGCTACTACATCGGCACCTCCTATAGCTCCGTCGGTTCCGGCACCGGCTCGGTATCCACTCCTCCGGCTCCACAGACTTTGAAGCTTTTGCGGATCAGCTATCTCCACTCCATCGGCCTTGAGCAGGGCCGCCCGGCGAGTCCCTAGTGACGATTAGCTCTATACCTTCGAACTTTTGGTAACTTGTTGCCAAAGGGGAAAGTGTATAGATCATAGGACTTCGAGAGAGAGAGTGCTCGTTTTTGCTCTTTCGTTTGCGGTTTTCCTTGAGATACTTTTGAGTTCTTGAGACATTTAGTGTGTTTGATACTCGTTTGCTCTATCTTGATGAGTGCTTGATCATACTATGCTTAATGTGTGCTTAATGCTTATCATATTCCATTCATATCTTGTATGATCACTTACTCATGTCTTGGTGATTGGGTGCATGTTATTCATTCTTATCATTTTGTGCGCTCCACCAAGATGTATGTGACATGGAAGAGTGACCCATGATCCTAATCGATTGTGCATTTGCATTCAAGCATAAATCTTAAATAATGCACAAATTTGGGGAGCTCTTGCTTATCACATACTTCTCAAAGCGACGATGTTATTCATTGATTATATCATTTGTCGAGCTTTGATCTATATGTTGTCATCAATTACCAAAAGGGGAGATTGAAAGTGCAACTAATCCCGAGTGGTTTTGGTAATTAATAACAACATATATATCATTGAACTAATCATTTCTTGAGAATATTTGAGAAAGTTCAGTGATATGGGTATGGCAATGGTGATGATGTGGACCCCTCAAAATGCTAAGGAAAACATTGGCAAAAGCTCAAGACTCCATTTTTGGTTTAGTGATCCAAGATCACATTGAGTCCATAGGAAAGCCAATACTATTAAAGGGATGAGGTTATGATGATGATCTGGTTGCTCTAAGTGCTTAGTGATTTATCTCTCAAACTATCGGCAATCTTTCATTCCAACATAAACTCATAAGTAATCTCGGTCCCACCGATTCCAAACTCAGTCACACGAGATGAACCACCTCGACCATATAGCCAAACCCTAAAATTTGGATTTTCGATTCCAAACTCGGTCATACGAAATTGGTGTTGCCAAGCTTACATAACATACGTACTCAAATCGGTGTCACGAGATGAGAAAATCGGTCCCACGAGATTGGCAAACCCTAGACTTTGGAAGAATCGGACTAGCAAGAGATTGTATTTTCGGTCCCGAAAATCCCAACGTTCACAAGATTTGAACTTTCGGTCCCACCGAGTTGTCAACTTGAGTCGGCCGAGATTGGTCAAATGTGTGTAGCAGTTGGATTTTGTGTGGAGGCTATAAATACCCTCCACCTCCTCTTCATTAGTGGAGAGCCATCGAAAGAACTACCACTCCTACCTTACATTTACGAGAGAAAACTACCTACCCTTGTGTTGAGATCAAGTTGCTCCCTCCTACCATATGAAACTTGATTTCTAGCCTTCCCAAGTTGCTTTCCACTCAATCCTTTCTTCCACCACAGCCAAATCGGTGAGGAGAGTTGAGTGTTGGGGAGATTATCATTTGAAGCACAAGAGCAAGGAGTTCATCATCACCAACACCATCTATTACCTTTTGGAGGTGGTGCCTCCTAGATTAGTTAGGTGTCGCTTGGGAGCCTCCGTCAAGATGTGGAGTTGAACCAAGAAGTTTGTAAGGGCAAGGAGATCGCCTACTTCGTGAAGATCTACCCGAGTAAGGCTAGTCCTCCGTGGGCGTGAGCCATGATGGCATAGACAAGGTTGCTTCTTCGTGGACCCTTAGTGGGTGGAGCCCTCCGTGGACTCTCATGGCCGTTACCCTCCGTGGGTTGAAGTCTCCATCAGCGTGGATTGGCGATAGCACCACCTATCGGAACCACGAGAAAAATCTCCGTGTCTCAAATTGCGTTTGCTCTTCTCCACCTCTTATTTACTACATGTGCAATTTACTTTCCGCTGCCATAACTCTAGAATTGCATGTGTAGGGTGATACTTGACTTGGTTATCATTGTGAACTTGCTAAAAACTTGCCCTAATCAAAAGGATAAATTTTAAGTTGTCAAGTAGTCTAATCACCCCCTCTAGACATACTTCGATCCTACAACCCGACCGTGGCGTCTTGACCTCCGGCTATCACGTGCTCGAGGACATCGTCGATGGTAACTCTGGCTTCTCGTCTTTGGTCTCTCGACTCTGTGTGAGCTGTCTTCTGGTTTTCCGATTTGTTTCTTTTCTTGTCTTTGGCAGACTTCTTCCCGGCCACTCGCGGGCCGTCCCTCCGACCATCGGCGGATCGGGAGGCGGAGGCCTTGGCGAAGTGATCGCCGCCAGCGCTCCCGAACCGTTAATGGCAGATCTTGAGCATCGGGGCTCGCCGCCGCCCTGCTCACCGTTTGATCGTCGCCTTCAGCTTGGCGCCCAAGTCATTACCGCCTGTGGCGGAGGTGCGGCTCTGCGCACCGCCGGTCGAGCAGTCGGCTGGTGGAGGTCGCCGTCGGTCGCCGAAGCTTGGAGGGGCTCCTCGGCCTGGCGGAACCGCCGGGCCCAGAGTTAAATCAAGGGGTGGTACCACTGGGCTGGACTGGACCGCTGGCAGCGTTCGGTCGAAGGCCCGAGCGAGTTGGAGGCCGTGGAAGGCGCCCTTGTCGGCCTTGGCGGCCATCGTCAGTACCACGGACACCGGTGTCTTTGTGCCCGGCGGACCGCCCGGCAGCGAGGAGAGTTCCGCCAGTGGTTCGGGATGCACCAGTCTGAGAAGACTTCGGCGGAGATGTCGGCTCCGGCACGAGGAGGCGAGTCGGAGGGCGAGGCGGAGGAGGAGGAGGCGAGCCGCAGGCGGCGGCCAGCCTCGGCTGATCGCGCCTCGGCCAGCGAGCCTCGAAAGGACGAGGCGGCCGTTCTTGAGGCGACCAGGCCAACCGTCGTCCAGCTGCCCGACTTGGACGCCGCCGCCGCCTCCGGCCCTCCGGCTCCGGAGGCCGCCCCCTAGAGTGCATCAGCTTTATCTGTCTCTTTGTACTTTGAAAAACTTGTTAGTTTCAAACACTTCCACCCGCGGGGTGTATTCAGCCAAGGGCCTTATGTACATATTTATCAAATTTCCGCCTTTCCTTGCTTTGGCTCTTTATACTTTTTCCTTTGCCGCCTTCCTTTGGTTGCCGCCTTGCCGGTGGGCGGCCGCTCTGCGGACTTGCCCATTTGGGTCAGCCTTCGGCTACTTTAGGAGGCAAGTACTTAGTCGTTTAGGGCAGCTGTAGCAAGTTTGGCTTTGGGATTAATGAGCCGACTCTCGAAAGTCGGTGCGTCCTTGATAAAGGTTGAAACTATGAGCCCATTGCTCGTGAGTCGGCTCGATGAAAGCGGGAGCGGCTTGGGCTATCGTAGCTCTTAAGTCCTTAGCCGTTTTTCTGTGTCTTTCGCTCTTTCTGCCCCCGCTTCTTGGCGGTCGCTCTGCGGCTGCGACTTCCGTAGGAGGCGGCTTTGGCGCAACACATTACTTATCGACCTCGGGGAGCATTTCATAGCACAAAGTGGCGAGTCCCGGGCCGACTAGTCGGACCGGTGCGAACGATATGATAAAAAGGAGGAAGCATTTGAGCGAGATCCATATCATGAGATAATCAAAAGCAGTCCGAGCTCGTCTCGAAGAGGCCTAAGTCTTAGTACTTAATACAAAGGGGGTAGTGTGATACATACTGCATCAACTGTAAAACCTTCGAAGAAGATTTGCGTTCCACCGGCGCTCTGTTTCCTTGCCAGAGTCGTCTCTCTTGCGTGCTCGAGGCTTCTGAGCATCGATCAAGTAGTAGGCGTCGTTCCCTAGCACCTTGCTGATGATGAAGGACCCTCCCAAAGGCGCCGACAACTTGTCTTTGGCGGCTGTTCTCACGAATCAGCGGAGCACAAATCGCCCTCTTGGAATGATCTTGGCTTGACCTTGCGGTTGTAGTATCGCGCGGAGACTCTGCTGGTAGATCTTTGGACCGGTGAGTGCCAACAACCGGCCCTCTTCGGCAGGTCGGCGCCCGTCTTGGCGTGCTTCTTCAGCCTCCTCTTGGTGTACATGGAGACTCGCGGAGAGTCAAATTGTATATCCGTCGGTATGGCGGCCCGGCACCGTGAAGCGAGGAAAACGGCGTGAAGCCGGTTGATCTGTTCGGTGTTGTCTTGCGAGACTCGAGAGGATGGCGAGCAGCTCTTCCACCCAACAGACCGGCGGCGCTCGAGTGGTTCGACCAATCGAGGCTTGATGCCGGACAGGATGAGGCCGTTGGTCCGTTCCACCTGGTCGTTTGACTGCGGATGGGCAACGGACGCTAGGTCCAGTCGGATGCCCTGCGTCGCGAAAGCGAGCCAAAGCGCCTTTGGCGAAATTGGTGCCATTAGCCGGTGATGATGCTATGCGGTATGCGTACCGCACCGTGATGTCGGCAATGAAGGTCACTGCTGTGGGCCCGTTTAATTTCTTGATGGGCTTTGCTTCTACCCACTTGGTGAACTTGTCCGCTGCGGCGAGCAAATGAGCGAAGCCACCTCGGGCCGTCTTGAAAAGTCCCACCATGTCCAAGTCCCAACTGCGAAGGGCGGGCGATGGGGATTGTCTTGATCTGGCTTGGTGAAGGGCTTGGGCGGAACACTGGCATCCTTGCACTTCTTGACTAGTTCTTTAGCTTCTTCAGGCGTCGGCCAAAAGAAACCGTCTTGAAATGCTTTGGCCACGGCGCCCTCGAGGCCGTGGTGACCACACCATACGATGGATGTCTTTGAGGATCGCTTTGGCCTTGTTACGATTCTCATGGTATTTGGTGGACACAGTGGCGCTGCGTCGACTAACTCTCTGTTGACTATGGTGTAGGCTGCCGCTCGGCGTTGTACTTGCCGAGCGAGTCTCATCTGCGAGCAACTCCTTGTTGACTAGGAACTTGAGGATGGGCTGCGCCCATGAAGGTCTTGCTATCTCTTGATTGCCACCACAGCTGACTTGGACAAGGGTGGCTGGGCTGGGAGGCGGCGGGTTGGATCTCTGCCGCTTGCTGAATTGAGGATCTCTTGGCCGGTTGGCGCGGATCCCGGCAGTGGCCGCGATCCCGAACCCGTGGCGCGATCCCGGGCAATGGCGCGATCCTGGGATCCCAGGCTGGCAGCTGGCTTTCTTGAGGTCGCTTGCTGGGGTCTTGGAGTCGGATCCGACTATTTACGGGGGCGGCACGAAAATGGAGTCGGACTCGGTGAAGGCTTGATAGGCGGCGAGGAGGCGCTGAAGCGGCGCCGAAGGTATCGCTGGCGAGTGGAGCCGACTTCGCGCCAATGCATCTGCTTGATCGTTATGCGTTCCTTGGGGCGTGGAGGTCGCATCCTTCAAAATATCCGTGAGCTGCTGCACCGAAGCGGTAGCTTGCCATGTTTGCGTCCTTGGCGTCGATCGCGGATGATTGCTGAACCACTAAGTCGAATCGCCATAGCATAGGATCCGGCGAATGCGAGTTCCTTGGCAAGCGAACCCGTGGACGGCGCTTCATATTGGCGGCGTTGTTGGAAGCGGCAAAGTGGATTTACGCGCGTATTTGAGCTTATCGCCCTTGGGGAGAGTGAGGGCAGCGCCGGCTCGAGGCGGGCGCATCTTGGAGCCGTCGAAGTGCGATCGTAATGAGTAGAGTCGGTATGACGGCAAGTATTGAGTCTCGGCCCGGTCGGCGAGGAAGTCGGCTAAGCGCTGCGACTTGATGGCGGTCTTGCGGTTGGTAGTAGATGGTGTAGGGAGCGGATCGATAGCCCACTTGGCCACTCGGCGGAAGCATCTCGACTTAGATGATCTCGGCGAGTGGGGCGGTGCGAACCACGGTGATAGGATGCTCTTGAAAGTAGGGCTTGACTTCTTGGCGGCAAAGTGCGCCGTAGCACATCTTCTGGTAGTGAGGTAGTTACGCTTGGAGGTTGATAGTACTTCGCTCGGGTAATATCTGGTCTCTACGGACGGGGCGCCTTGCCTTCCTCCTTGCACTCGACTACAATAACCGTCTTGACTACCGGTGGTGGCGGCGATGTACAAACATGGGCTCTTTGGGAGTCGAACCGCCAACGAGAAGTCGCCGACATTTTCTTGATTGGAGAAATGCCTCATCGCCTTAATGGTTCCACTTTCGAAAAAGTGGTCTTCTTCATCGGTTGATACAATGGCGAGCTTTCTGCTTGACCGGTGATGAATCGACTTATGGAAGCCAAGCAGCGGTGAACTTACACATCAACGGTCGGCTGGGTACCTCCATCCTCTCAATGGCCTTGATCTTCACGAGGTTGCACTCTATGCAGCGTTCGGAGACCAGAAAACCAAGGAGCTGGCGGTGGGACTCGAACACGCATTTCTCTGGGTTGAGCTTGATGCGGAATCGGTATGATTCTCAAGGTCTCTTTAAGATCCTCTAGCAGCGTCCCGCTTCTCGTCTTCACCACCACATCGTCCACATAAACATGGGCATTCCTTTGAGCTGCTTGAGGAGGCATTTACGCATCTGGCGCTGAAAGGTGGCGCGGCATTCCTCAAGCGAATGTCATCGTCGGTGTGAAGGCTCCAAGCGGCGTGATGAATGCGGTCTTGATCATCCATTGGATTCAGCTTGATCTGGTGATATCTGAGTATGCATCCAAGCTCAACGGCTCGCATCCGGTGTGGAGTCTATCACTGATCGATCCTTGGCGAACAAGCGGATCGCCGGGCGAGCTTTGTTGAGGCTGGTGTAGTCGATGCACATCCGCCCTTGCTTGTTTTCTTGACACTAATGCAGGGGTTGGCCAACCATTCCGGAAAAACACTTCCATGATGAAGCCGGCTGCCGGGGCGGGCTATCTCTTCTCCCACTACTCTTCTTTTCTCTTGACGGTGGCGCAAGGGCTGCTGGCGGGCTTCTATCTGGCGGACATGTAACTTGTGCTCGGCGAATTCCGTCGGTACACTGGCATGTCCTTGGGGACCGCGAAGATGTCGATTCTCCGGAGAAATCGGCGAGCTCGCCTTCCTATTCTTTGTCGAGGCGGTGCCCATGACGGCGTACCTCTCTGGGTGCTCGGGTCAAAAGTATCTTCTTGGTTTCTTTAGCGGCTTAAATGATCCTTCGCCTCCGACTCCTTGGGGTGGGCGACATCTCCGGCTGCTTCCCAGCCATCGCCACGCGCGATCAAGGAGCGCTTCTCGGCGCGATCACCAAAGACTTCGGCCAGCGGCTGCTCTCGGCCGCCTGGCGGGCGACTTCTTGTAATCGCCCGCAATGCGTCGGGATCCTTGGAAGTCGGCATCTTCATCTTGAGGTAGGCGTAGTGGGGAACCGCCATGAATTTGGCGAGCAGGCCGGCCTAGTAAGCGCGTGATGCGGGCTCTCCAAATCCACCACCTCGAACAGATCGGTTCTCGGCGGAAGTGATCTTTGTCTCTGAAGGGCGTCTATCGAGGATCTTGCCAATCGGCGAGCAGGAGAGGCAGATGCGATCCCATGGAACCGCAGTGCGGCCCTTTCTGCGGCTGCCTCCGCTGATTCGAGCTTCTCCATGGTATCCTTATGCAGGATGTTTATCTGCTGCCTCCGTCTATCGGGACCTGCGAAAGCAGGCGGCCCGCCTACTCGATGGCCAAGGTCGCTCCAGAACGAGCGTAGAGCCGGACTCGGCATCACCTCGGGTGATCTCCGGCTCGGTGATAGGCTTCTCGGACCAATGCATGAACTCGGGGCCTGCTGCCGCTGCATTGACTTCTTCTTCTGCTTTGGTGCTGCTTCGCCGATCATCTGCCCGGTGGTGAACACTCGTATGCTCCGTGCTCTTACGGGAACTCGTCTTGGACGCGCCGTGGCGAGCCGCCCGGCTCTGCGGCGGCGGAGGCGGCGGGCCTGCGGCGGCGGAGGCGAGCCGTCTCCTTGGCGATCTGGCGAGCGGTGGCACTACGGTGGTATGGTTTGGCAACCGGCGCGCTATGAAACTTGCAGGACCATCGAGTGCGCTCATAAGAAAGCGGCAACCAATTGGACTTGCCGCCCATACGCGCTTGGCGGAGGCTGCCCCTCTGACTGCTGATCTTCTCTTCTTTGCGACACCCATTGTTGGCGGTCGGCTAGAAACTTCGCTTGTTGTCGTTCTGCTGCTGCCGTCGGTGGCGTCTCTAGCGGCGTTACGGGAACTGAAGTCACCTTGCGGCCGCGTTGACTTGGATCTCCGTCTTCATAGAAAGTCGGCCGTGGCGTGCTTATGCGCCATGATTAGCGGTTAAATCGAGGGTTTGGGCTCGTCGTAGAGAGCTTGTGCGAGGAGGTGCCCTCTCGGCACCTGGCCGTAAAGTACTCAATGGCCTGCACCTCGTGCACACCCTCGCGAGGAGTTTGAAGCTCGCCCGGTAGCGTGAGATAGTCGCGCGTTGATTCCTCGGGGCCTTGCGCACAAGGAAAGGCTGGCGGCGGCTTGGGAGGTCGCTTATGCGTCTTTGGTGAAGTTGCGAATGAAGGCTTGATGAAGTCGACCCAGCTGTTGATCTGCGGGGCTTCGGGCTGTTTAGCCACGTCCGGGCCGTGCCACAGAGCATGAGGAACATACTTCACGGCGACTTCGCTTGTTGCCGTTAGCGATGTTGGCGGCTGTGGAGTAGTCTATCAGCCAATCCTCGGCTTCGCGGGCGGTGTACTTAGGCGTATCTCGGCGGCGTGAACCCTTTGGGGAAGGTTCGTCTCGATCACGGGGCGAAGCAAAGCGGACCAGCTCGTCTTCTTCTTCTAAGCGCCCGAGATACGTGGGTCGGTCGATCCGGTGGCGGCGTCGTTCTCTCCGACTCCCTCGGCGGCGGCGATCACCGAAGTCGGATGCTCAACGGCGGCGGGGAGACTTCGCCGTTCTCTTGAGCGGGGAGGCGGATAATCATCTCGCCGCTCCTTTGCTGCTGGGCGGCCATCTTAGTCGCGCTTCGATGGAATCTGAGTCCGGTGGCTCGCGGCGGCTCCTTCTCTCTCCTCCGCGGACCCCCCGGTCGGCGTCCGGGAAGTCGCGCCTATGATCTCGGCGAGGGTAAATCGTCATTCTTCATTGCTGCGGCGTCGGTAGCGCCGCCCGCCGCGTTTTGCGCAGCAACAGCGTCGCGAGCTCTGGACTCGCTCCGTCATCACGGCGCTCTTCACCGTCGAGTTCCTCAGCTCTTGATGCGCCGCTTGGCGCGCGGATGTTCTCGCGGGGTGGCGTGCAGGCGCTTCACTCGAATAGACCGGCGATAGCGCGCGCTCTCGGACGCGCCAAGGCGGCTCGGCGGTCGGGCGGCGAGCCGCCGCACCGCGGTCCATCTTGCGTTCATATGCGCCGGACAAGCGTCTCATGCTTGCCAACTTCTTGGCGCCTTCAGCGAGCTGAAAGGCGGCGCTCTTCGGCATCTCTGCGTCCGCGTCCTCAGGAGGCGCGGGCGAGTCTGCGAGGCGCGGCAGCGGGTCTGGCGTTTTCACGGAGTGCTCGCCGTGGCGATGGCGAGCACCTCCGTGGCGGCGCTTCCGTCGCTCTCCTCATATGGGCGGCTCGTCGTAAACCACCACGTTGGTGGGGAAGGTATCAGCGTCTGGCGTCGGTCGACCGGCGCCGGGTCGGAGGCCTCGGACTCAAGTCTGGCGGGCTCGCGGCGACTTGAAGTTGGTCGAGGCCGCGAGAATGTTCTCGGGGCTACCGGCGCTGCGCTTCGGCAGGTTCGTCGGGAGGCGCACCTCGCCGATGAGTTCTGCGAGGCCGCTCACTGCGCTGCGGCGGCGCCCGCGCGATCGTCGTCTGAACTCCATCGGCAAGCCGGGCTGGCTGCGCTTCGCCCGAGGAAGAGGTTCCGTCAAAACAGATCTCCGGACGGCGGTGCACCTCGCCCCACGGTGGGCGCCAAATGTCGGGGTTGGGTGCGACATATGCCGGTGGTGGCTTATCATGGTGGGCGAGTAGGGCGTCGCGGTACACAGAAGCAGGATGAGGCGAGAACATGCGCCCGGCGAATCTTACCCGGCCGGGGCTCTCGAGGAGATAACACCCTCTGCTGCTCTGCGGGGTCTCGCGCAGATCACTATGGGGATAGTACAATGGTGCTCCTCGAGCTGTGTGGAAGCGGGGAAGGAGCAAGGCTAGCTCTTTCCCTCTTGCTATATGTCTAAACCTATCGGGGCGAACCCTTTGAATGGGTGCCCGGGGGTTTATATAGGCCTACCCGAAGTACAATAGTAATCCGGTGGCGTGGCCCTGGCCGTCGATCTCTCTTGCAGCCATCCTCCTGCCCGGCCACAGGGGCTGCCGATTGGCGGGCCCAGCGGACAGCGAGAACAACTTGTCTGGCGCTCTGATGGCCTTGAGCTCGGTCATGGGGTCGTGGGAGCAGTGCCGCCGTCTGTCGGTGATCACATGTCGCCCTCCCGTCAATCTGGTTTATGGCTTGTGGGGCCTGGCGAGGCGGCCGACTACAGGAGGCCGACTCCGTGAGAACCGTCTTGGACTCTCGGCCGTCTTCTTCTATCTCAGCGGCGGGGGCCGGCGATCTCCGGGCTGTTCGGCGCCGCCGTCGTGGGCACGGTGCCTTACGCTGCTTGTGGCTGGTCGAGGAGGCATGGCGGCGGTGCCGCGCCTCACGGAGATCTCTGGTGGGCGGCTCCTTTGTAGCCATGCCTTCTTCCGTGGGTCGGGACAGCCACGATGGGGCTGTACCCGCATCGATCTTCGTGAAGGTCGGCGGGCCGACTCTCACGGTCGGCCTTTAGAAATCATAAGCTGAAGTCGGCTTGTTCAGTCGCGTCTAAGGCTGCTTCTCGAAGGTCGCCCGGTGGGACTCGGCCTACGGAAGGTCGCCCGCTGGGACTCGGCCTTCTCGAAGGTCGCCGGTGGGACTCGGCCTTCTCGAAGGTCGCCCAGGACTTCGGTGGCCTTGAGCCGCCCGATGTCTTGAAAGATCTTGGGTCCTGGGTCAGCCTACCCATGGCCCATTACTCCGACAACAATGTAGAGGAAACCGAACACTCCATGGAACAAGATGTGGTGTTTAATGGTGCCTCAAGGGATTGTACATCATCATCTATTGCTTTTTGCCTTATGGCTAAGGCGTCAAAGGTATCTCCTACTTTGTACCCCAATATGTCTCTTGATGATGATGTTGATGCTAATGATGATGAGGATAATGATGAAGAGAATGATAATGTTGCCTCCTTAAAAATTAAGGAAATGGTTTTAAAGCTCTTCATAAAAATAAAATTGCTCGTTCAACTTCATGGAAATTATGTCCATTGCCATTAAGGGCAAGAAATATATTGAGGAGTTGGAATCTCATCTAAAGGAGCATGAGGTCCTTGTCGGTGTCAAAACGGCAGATCTCGATGAGGGGTCCCGAACTATCGTCTAAGCGGATGGTAGCGAGCGAGGACACGATGTTTTACCGAGTTCGAGGCCCTCTCGATGGAGGTAAAACCCTCGTCTGCTTGATTAATATTGATGATATGGGTAGTACAAGAGTGGATCTACCACGAGATCAAGGTGGCTAAACCTAGAAGCTAGCCTATGGTATGATTGTTGTAATGTATGTTGTGTCCTATGGACTAAAGCCCTTCGGTTTATATAGACAGGAGAGGGCTAGGGTTACAGATCGGTTACAATGGTAGGAGATCTACATATCCGTATCTCAAGCTTGCCTTCCACGCCAAGAAAGTCCCATCCGGACACGGGCGGAGTCTTCAATCTTGTATCTTACGTAGTCTTGGAGTCCGTGGGCGATGACAATCGGCTGTCCGGACACCCCTAGTCGAGGACTGCCTCGGTAGCCCCGAACCGGGCTTCAATGCCGATAAGTCGATCGTTTATAGTCTTGGTGTTGCAAGCGGGTTCTCCTTCAAGTTCCATGTATCGCGAGCGATTGTCGGCTTCATATTGAATCTTGTGTTCCTCGGCTTCTATGCCAAATAATGGCCCTCTTCCGCGTCGCATACGAATCGAAAAGCGAGTGTCTTTTCGTTTCACCCCTAGTTGTGCGAGTCGTCCGCCTACAAAGAGGCAAGAATCCAGATCAAACCACCGTCTTCCTCCATGAATACTTCATCGAGCGCCTTTGACCTAAAATCCATTCCATCATGGACCGTCGGCGGCTCTTCTTCTCGCTCCCAGCCCACCGCGAGGGGTGGAGGAGGTGCTCTGTTCCGCTGTGAGCTAGTGAAGCTCAAGCGGGGATATCTCCCTCCGGCCTTCATGATCCGGTTCGAGCCGGGCTGGTTACTATCAAGGTGGGAGGCAGCGGAGGCTACCCCAAGCCCCAACAAGGGGAGGCGGTATGCCGTCCCCTATCTTATAAGGGACTCGGATTCCCAATACATCCGTTCCTCCGGGCTCTTTGAGTTCTCGGACTCGGCTCCACCACCTCACACCGCCTCATCACGCATATCGCGGACTCGTAGCTCTTCTGAGCTGTTCTGGGCATTGAGCCCCATTTTGCATTTAGAAGAGGCTGTTACGCCTCGTGCCCTGTTCTAACGAGGGTCCATATATCAAGTGGTGGCTGAAATATGGCGCATCGCGGGACGGATACCCATCCGGTACTCCCAGAAACTTCGAAGTGGCCTTGAGTGGTTTACATAGGAGGCGCTCGCTGCGGACCCAGTCGGATTGGCCTCGAAGTTTAGTGTTGCTCCTGAAGAAAGCGCCTAGTGGCGCCCACGGAGCCCCGATTGGAGGAAGACAAGAGCGTCCATTACTTGATGGGCGAATAAGATTGCTGGCTCACTCTGGGTTGACCATGATCGAAGTCATGGTGACATGCATCATGCGGGGGGTAATGCCATTGCAATATAGAGGCCACCCTATGTGGGATTTCAGCGGGAAGATGATGCCACCCGTCATGGCGCAAAGGGCGGACTTGACCGAGGACCTAGTGAAGATCTGTCCGGTCTGTACAAGGGGAGAAGGAGGACTTCCTTGAGCGAACCCTTAAATGGGTTTTCCATGAACAACCCTAGAGGATGGAGTAGCGAACACCTTTAAGGGCTCAACCCATGCTTTTGAAGTTTAAGCTTCTTTACATTATGTCTTGGTAGCGGGGTCTCGCCGGACCGTGGAGGACATGGTAAGTCCTGCTCCGCAACCGAGGATCGAGAAAGATCCTTGGATCCGGCCTCGAAGGACCCGGACATCGAGGTGGAGCTGATCGGCGGGGTATTTCACCAGCTCGGCATGGATAGTGCTTTGGTTGCCATTCTGGCGGACTACCGGACTGTATCCGGCTTCTCGGTGGTCGTGACGAGGTCGAACACCATTATCTCTTCATTTCCCTTTTAACCTTGCGAGCGATGGTATGTTCAGGAAGTGCCTTCTGGCGAGGAAGCGAGCCAGCGTCGGTGACCAGCGAAACGATCCGGACCAGCGGCGAAAAAAGGGCGCGGTGCGGGCGGAAGCGTCCCGCAAAGGTATAGCTTCGTATTTGAATTTTGAACAACGTTCTAGAAGCGCTGAGTGCTCATGATCTTTGTAGGAGAAAAAGCGCTCGCCGGACTGCGGGCGCGAAGTTCTGATCCAACCTACCGGCGAGGCTCCGGCGCCCGGCACGGAGGGAGCAAGCGCAAAACGCGGGCGGATCCTTCTCCAGCGGAGGACACCGACAGGCCATCCGCCACCAAGTGCGAGGTGGAGGCGGCATGAACCATAGGCGCCGCGGACGGTATTTCGTGAAGCGTGCTTCTCCCTGAGGCATTGGATGCCTTTAGCGAGGGGCGCGCATCTCCGTGCCGCTCAAGATGGTTTACCAAAGCCACGGGCGGTATGTGAAAGACATACGGGTAAAGGAATTTTCATGGTTATATATACGGTAGCCCCGAGACTTAAAGTAGTTATGTTAACTGATTTAAGGATCATTTAACATAAGCTCTTACGAAAAGAATGCCCGGTGTCTCGGGGCTGCAAGATTGCAAGGCCCAACTTGAGGCCGCACTTGCTGCCTTGAGGAGGAGGAGCGAGACCCCTCACTGGTAACACATTTTATTAATAAATATAAGCGCTATGCGGCATGCGCGCAAGTCTAATAATGACATTGTAGGTGCCGCGGACAAGATCCGGACGATCAAGCATTTCTGCGCCAGCTCAAGGCGGCGAGTGTCTGAATAGGGTGCAGCAAGAAAGGAACAAGCTCCGGGATGCCAGCGCCAATCTCGGAAGGGCAAAAAGCGCTCGAGCGAGCTGTCGGCTCCGTTAAGGAGAATCAGCGGCTTCGTCGCGGCATTTATAATAAGTGCTTGGCGGACTCCTTTGAAAAGAAGAGTTGGCGAGAAGTATATTGACATGATATGTCTTGTAGGTATACTCACAGATCGTCCTGCGGAGAGATGCCCATATCAGCGGGTGATCAACTTCGAACTGTTGCAAGTGCTCGAGCGAGTTCGGCGGGCAATGGCGGCGTCGTCCGGGCTTTATGGCCAGCCCTCTCCCTACGAGGGCCTTGGGGAGCTTGCGGAGAAGCTTGAGGAGTGCTGCGGCGCTTCCGTTTGTGGAAGATTTGGCTTGCCGTCAAGGTGCCGAGGAGGCTTGGGCCATGGTGAAGGCAGCGGTATAAGAAGCGGATCCCAACCATATGGCGAAGTTGGACGGTGGGGCCCGATGGGAAGGAGATCCTGTGAGTTTAGTATCTGACCAAGTAGAGTTGGCTGCTAAGTTTTCCCAATGGGATTTGTAAGTTAGACAGCACTGTTAGGCGGGATTGAGGAGGAATACAATCAATAAATTTGACAATGTATGTTTTCCTTTGAAGTGACATGTGAAATGCCTTCTAGCGGATTGTAGATCGTTTGTCTTTGCCGACCTTTTAAGCCGACCTCGGGACCCTAGAGTCGGAGTGTGTCGAATACCTTTGTGGATGAGAAACAACATGGTATGCATGGAGACCCGGCGTAGGGGTCATTATTGCTTTATCGGACAAGTGCCCAACTAGTTATGTTATATTACATGGTTAGTAGAAACATCTTCCAAGGAGAATAGTTAAGTTAAGGGTTCCTTTCCTGGGAGGCATGCCCTAAAGTGCATGTGCGGACTGCAGCAGAAAAAAACATCTGAGGCGGATAGATAAATAGGTAAAAGTCATCTTTTAAGTCACCGACCGAATATTCCCTTAAAACGCTAGCTTCGGCTTCACCCGTCTGAGGTACACATCCGGTGACCAGCGCGTAACAATCGCGAAGGTGCTCCTTTACCTCCTAGCGAAAAAATGGGAATGTAGGGGTAAGCACGAGGCCGAGCAACCCAGCTTGGCCAAAACTTAAGTCATATCGATGCATATAATGGCGAGTAAAAGGTACATGTGGAAGCTTGACACATGTGTTGGGTATGAAACCCTTATAATTGAGCTTCTATAAAAGGCCCCGGGAATGATGTGTGTGGATGGCACATCATGTGTATCTGAAAAATCGAAAATAGGCCCGTGAGGTTTTAAATAAAAGGCATAAAAAGAAACAAAAGATAGCGAAGTGTA
>JAHHZJ010010774.1:0-56926 GCA_021437245.1 Aegilops speltoides
GGGACTTTCCTTGGTGTGGAAGGAAAGCTTGGCGTCTGGATATGTAGATCTCCTACCATTGTGACTTGTAACCCTAACCCTCTTTGGTGCCTATATAAACGGAGGGTTTAGTCAAATGGACGAAAACAAACATACCATAGGCTAGCTTCTAGGGTTTAGCCTCTCGATATTGGTAGATCTACTCTTGTACTACCCATATCATCCATATTAATCAAGCGGGGTAGGTTTTACCTCCATCGAGGGAACGAACCGGTAAAAACATCATGTCCCTTGTCTCTGTTACCATCCACCTAGGCATGTTCGGGACCCCCTACCGAGATCCGCCCGGTTTTGACACCGACACGGGTAGGGAAATAAGCCGAAGCAAATCTTTATCCTCCCGGTTGGAAGCATCCCTCAATCCATTGGACCAAACCTTGTGCCACCGATTGGTGGTCGGCCGGGGCTCTGCAATATCTTAACGAGGCGGAGATGAGCATCAATAGAAGGCGACTTGAGACTTTGGTGTGGTTGCCCTGATGGTTCAATTGAAACATGGAAAGGGGATGAATTTGGCTGAGCGTAGTGCGGTGTAAACCACTTCCCCGATCTTCTCCGGGATAAAAAGCCCAAAATACTTGAAAGCAAGCTTTATTAGCTCTATACCCGATTTGCATGTATGGCTGAAGTTTGAGAACACCCGATCGCCCAAAAGGTTCTCTCTGTGCATTTCTTATCGGCTGATGTTTCATTCTTTGTTGAACATCACAGATGTTGGCGCCTAACTATTGAACAACCTCTCGGCATCCAACCAATTGCGGATCAATTAGATCAACGCATTGAACTAAAATGCAAGTGCTAAGGACCATGGCTATAAAAGAACCTCAAAGGGAATTTATTGAGTGCTGAATGCCAATTAGTATTGTACCAAAATTCACAAAGGGAGGCCACCAGCTCATTTCTTGGTGACAGTGAAACACATAAAAACCTCCACTGTTGATTACCTCGGTCATCCATCAGTTTGGGGATCGTTGTGCTCATGTTAAGTACAACTCTGTCCTTCTCACTAAGGCCTGCCAAAAGTTAGTGAACAAGGGGTCTCTATCGACACAATATATAGAGGCATACCATGAAGTTTGTAGATATTTTCCAAGAATACATCAGGGAATCTTAGGGGTATATGGATGTTTGACATGGATAAAATGTCCATATTTTGTGAACTTGTCAATAACCACAATAATGCAATCATATTGATCGAAGAAGCAACCACGAGATAAGATCCATAGTCAAAGTTTAAGCTCTGCAAGAACAGCTAAAGGAGACTGACCTGGATAAGCCACTCTTCGAGGTTTTTGCTTGTTGGAGATAAGACAAGACTACACAGCTCTTGGATCTTCTTCTTCATACCAACCCACTTAAATAGTGCGAATTCATTTGTAAGTGGCAGGAAAACTTGAGTGTACCCCAAAGGAGTGTCATGGAAGCTGGAGATCTTTATATCGATCCTTGTCATTGCCCACCCAAATGCAACCCTTGTATCTTATTGCTCCTGGACCAATGAAAATTGTTTACGGATTTAGGCTGCCTTGGCGGTTGTTGCAATAGCTCTTGTGCTTTTGGATCATCCTTATAGTGACAACAACATCTTCAAGCCAACTAGGTTTGACACGAGTTATACACTTGAAATTTACTTGGGGTCTTCTAGAGAGAGCATCATTCGAATTGGTGAACCCTTTTGTAGACAATTTTATAGTTGAGCCCCATCATCTTTGTAAGTGATTTTCTGCCAAGGAGTATGTAACCTCGATCAGACAGTTAATCAAGCTCTTCGATCATCACGATGATAATTCCTGAAATTGCAAATATGGTCTCCATTGTTCAATAGCTAATAATATAGATAGATATTCTTCTTCATAGCAGATAGATCTTTGTTCCGGGCCCAATGCTGCTAATAAAAGCAATGGGGTTGGTCTGTTGCATGAGAACAGCACCAATACCAACATCACAAGCATCAGTTTCAACCACAAACTGTTTGGAAAAATCAGGTAAGCGCTAACACAAGGGCATTAATAAGATCTTGCTTGAGTTTGGAAAGATAGCTCTATGCGGTGTCCAAACAAAGATAGTTCCTTTTGAAAATCAGTCATGGCCTACTAATCATTCCATATATTTTGATAAACTTCTGTATTCATTAAGCCAAATCCTCCAACTTGTTTGACATCGGGAGGAACTAGCCAATTCTTGGAGGTTGTAATTTCTTTGGCATCGTGGAATTCCTTGTCACTAATGACATGGCCCAAATAAGCAATTTCTTGTAGCAAGTCACACTTACTCGGTTTGACCATCCATTGTTTTCCAACGAATGCTCAACACCTTGTCAAGGTGTATGAATATTCCTTGAGGTTTTCGATATGAGGATGTCATCAAAGAAACACCTTTGCGATGGTCCTCTTGTCAAAAGCGGAGCTAAATCTTTCATTGCTCCTTAGAAGGTATTAGGTGCTCGATCGGACCCATAGCTACTACGGTGAACTCATAGTGGCAGAATGTGTTTTGAAGGCATCTTAAATTCCTCTCTGGTGCCAATCTGATTTGATGGTATCGACTCTAAGATCAACTTAGAAAACCAACAAGCTCCGCAAGTTCATCCAATAACTCATCTATGAGGGGAATAGGATACCTACTTTTCCTTTGTAAGGGCATTGACATGTCAAATCAATGAAGCCTCCAATCTCCCTCTTCTTTTTCTTGACCATTAGAGCAAGAAGAAAATGGGCTATTGCTCACGAATCGGACCCCTTGCAACATTGCTTGTCCTTTTCCATTTCAACCTTGGTGGGGAAGAATTTTATGGTCGATGGACCTTTGGTTGTGCCCAGAATTAGGGGTATAATGTGGTCAATTGTCTTGGAGGCAGACCAGTGGGTGGAGAAAAAACTACACATATTTGTCGATGAAAGCTTGAATTTGGAATTGTTCCTTTTTTTCGAATTAGTGTTACGAAAAATAGCCATAATAGTAAAGGCACATTCCTCGGCATTCTCCTTGTAAAGTGTGGTAGCACCCTTGTCTTTGAAATGAAAGCCATTTTTGTTCCCAATCAATGTATGGGACTGTGCAGCTAGCCAATCTAGGCCCAAAATACCATCATAACCACCTAAGGGAAAGCACGAAATCATGTGAAAATTCTTGTCCTTGACAACCCCTTGCAGGTGTTTCACTTCTTTGTGAGCAAATCAATTTTCCTCCACCTACCTTGATAGCAGCTGCTTTAATGTCGGTAATTCTTGAGAGAATGTGGTGCGAGAACTTCGAGGAATGAGTGAGTCTGCGGAATCAACTAGGAACTTAAGTTACGCATCCCTTTGATTCTTGGCAATGGGAGAATCTGCTCTTTTACTAGTAGCGATTCTTGTGAAACATTAGAATATCAGTCACTATCGATTCATCAAGGAAGAAGTGGAGCTCTCCAACTGCTCAATGAGCTCTTGTACCACATGCAAGTGAACCGTGGACTTGCCTATGATCTTTGGACCATTTCTCACCATAGATGAAACACAACCCTTTTGCTTTCTGTTATTCCTCATAGAAATCCACTTGTCTTGGTCGGGTCTGTGACCCTCAACTAGTTCCTTTCTTCCTTGACTTGGCCTTGTAATGATAAGGACACGAGGATGTTGTACTCCTTTTGGGTGATGTCTTATAATTCTCCGAATTCTTCATGTTGAGCCAGCTCATAGCGACATCTAGATCTCGGGGTTTATGCATAGCTATGGCCATTCGGACACATGGTTTCAGTCCATCTATAAAGCAGGTGGTGTAATGCAATGGATCAGTTGGTTTCATAAGCCATGAGCTGGTCATACAACTTGCAAATGCTCCACATTTCCTCCTTGTCCGGTCTAATTGATTGACATCTTCCATAAGATTACGTGCTGGTTGGCCATACCTAGTTTGCAATGGGTTGCGAATTTAGTCATCTTGAATCTGCGTCCTCCTTTGGACTCCAACCAGCGGTTGCACCTTGGTTGGCGTGGCATGAAATCCATCTGCTATGATGAATGCCCCATAACTTGAAATAATCTTCACATCTCGTTTGCCACGACCAGGATTGAAACCATCAAATCGTGGCAATTCAATTTGCTACCTGGCAAGCGCTGCATACGATCCAGAGCCACCGGCGAGGAAGAATTTCTCACGGAGATGACAGTTCGGCGTACCTCTAGCCAAGGTGGGACATAGATGTTGTGGGTTCTGCCTCTCGACTAGCGGAGGACCTCGTTAGGCGTCATAGTCGGCCTGTCCACCGCTCGAGATCTGACGGATCGCTCGATGTCGAGTGGAGCTGGAAGCCGGGCGCCATCGGCCAGGCGGTGATGAGGCCATCCAGGGTCTTAGTCGACTCCTAAAGCAACTTGGTCATGGACTTGAGGAGTTGTCGCTTTGTACGAGGCCTGCCGAGATCATCGGTGGCCGGACTTGGAATTGTGGATGTTGCGGCCCTCGCCGATAGATTCTCCATCTTCTTGGCGCAAATCATGAAATCCGTGTGGTGTGGATGGCAGGGAACTCTAGGGCGGAAGAGCTCGATGCGGATTAAGCTATCGTTGTATATTTCGAATTGGAATCAATTCACCATGGATGGTTGTTTCAAGCTCTCACCGCACTCATGAGGTTACGGCGAACCACCAGTCCATTCAGATCCACATGCAAAACACACCAATGGATATGATGAGGACATGACTACCATGGATATGACCAAAAATATTGCATACATGTATATTTGTGATGATTTCTAATGCAACCTATGCAATAATTTATTTATGTCATATAGGACAAAAATACTTCACAAACTTTTGTGCATGTCTATTGCAGGCGTATGGGACATTTGTATAATCCACATATTAAGATAAGGGAAAAGATATTTTTACTTGCTGTTCAAAAGTTCTCTCCGTCACTTTTGAGCTAAGAAGATAGAGTCCAAGTCTCTCACGTTACGGATTCAGATTGGACTGCAGACATACCTAACTCAAAAGCGCCAACAACGTTTTATACAGACTCGAATTGGGTGATTCTTTTTTGTTGGAAAGTATATTTCATGCTATTTCCAGCAATTGGATTCACCTTCAAATTCGTCCGGAGCATTGGGATATCGAAGAAACAATCGGCCTTCTGGCAGAATCTGGTCAAACAACAAGTCCAAAGATGTTGCATCACCTCCACTTGGGCCCATGAGGCCTTATACGACCTAGGTTGATTTTAGGCTGCCTTGGGATGTCCTTCCACCTTCTTGGCCGCCACCTTGCTCCTATAGGTAGATCCATCTAGCAGCTCTTTCCTTGGGATTTGTTTAGTTAAAGTTAAAGCATAACCGTGTGCCGTTTGTGTCCAACGACCAGACCAAGACAGCTTTTGGATCCCCACCATTATCAATACTTCATCCATATTCACAATATTCAGATTGCTTTATTATATTCTTGCATGTTCTTGATTGCTTGCGGGAATAGACCCGTAGTAGGTGATCGTGCTTCCGGCATTCGGTAACCTCGGGAGATTGGTTTAGCGATTGCTAAGGCACAACGTCGTGCCGTTTGTAGTCGGATCGTCAAAATCGTCTCCACCAAATTGATAATTATCATCTCGTCGAAGATTGGGATCCTCGCCTCTATCAAGTGGTATCGGTTTTCAGGTTGCTTTCGGTGAGAATTTCCGATTATCCTAGATTTGATTTATTTTCTTACCTATTGTCCAGAAAAAGCCAAAAAAAGTTAGATCTATTCCTCCTTTGTCCTAGCCGATCGAGCCTTTGCAATTTTCTTTTCGTTGTTTGCATTATTGAATTATCATTTGCATCGCCGTTGAGTTCTTTGGTCTTAGTGTCTAGTTCCTTTAGAGTTTGAGTTCTATTCACATTAGTCATGCGCTGCATCATTATCCTTCCGCTGTCACCATCCCATCCATCAATTTCCACCACGTGCCGCCTTTTCATTGTCATAATCATAGTTGAGGTCATTCAATCTTCCTTTGATCCAATCGCATCTTATCTAGTTTGTCTTGAAAAGGGGAGAGAAAAAAAGATAGAGAAAAAAAGAAAAAAAAGGAAAGAAAAAAAAGAAAAAAAAGAGAGAAAAAAAGTGTGAGGAAAAAAGAGAGAAAAAAACAAAATTCGGATCTATCTAGACTCAATCTCGTAGTTGAATTCGGATTGGAATCATTTTTCCTTGTAAAACAGACATAACTTCCTCATCGAAGTCCGTTTTGGCTCTGCAGTACTCAAATGAAAGCTAGCGACAGCCACATCTAAATAGTTGCAGAAGTTATTTCAATATTTGGCACCTCAAAACCAGCTTGTAAATAGGTCTTTTTGCCCTCGAAGTTCGCGCCTGATTTGTTCGATTTTTGGGCCAGTTTGAATTCTTTGACTCCTCATATCAATTGAATTGAGTGATTCTTTTTGCATTGGAAAGCTTGAGTTAGTTGCATTCTTTGAAAAAATATATCAAAAAATTGGCTCAAACTTTTCAAGAGAAATTTGGAGAGAATTTGTTATATCATGCTTGGGTTGTTTTCATCATTATCTTTCTTGCCGTTGTGATCTTCACTTATATCTTGCTGTCGAGCTACTTAGTATCCTTCATTGATGCTAGTTGTGCTCGCCATGACCTCATTAGTGTTCTAGGCTCGCGTCTCTAGTCGGTCTAGCCTAGGACCAGCATAATCTTGTCGTTGGCGTTTATTGATGTGCATCTTTGAATTGATTATTGCTAATTTTTGCTACCATATATAGCCAAACCAGCTCCACATATTTCTTCACCGTGTATCGTCGTTCCGGCAATCGCTTTACACAATCTTGAGTTATTTGACACGCTGGTTCTGTCACCACCTGCATGGTAAGAACTTGTAAGATATTGATATTTGCTATCTTGTGGCGTTTTACCACCACATCCTAGTAGTTCATAGGAATATTATTACGAGATTTTGTTTCTTGTTTTCTACTAACTATGGCAGGTTTGGAGTTGTTGGTTCTTGGGCTTCATCGTCGTGGAGATTTGCCATCACCTAAGAAAATACAAGAACCGTCACAAGAGGAGCAACAACATGAGAATGCACATGAGGTTAATGTTTCCATGCCAATTTCTGGTCGTTTTAGGCCTGATTTACATATTGAATAAGTCTGAAATAAATTATATTTGCTTCCACACTTTTGATGAGCATGGAAAGTTTCAAGTTGCGGTTAGTACTTTCGGTAGCTTCACTTTAGTTTGGTGGAGTGAATATTGTCGGTTAAACCATGATTATATACCTACTACTTGGGATGGTTTAAAACATGTCATGAGAATAGATTCATCGATGTTTATTATACTCGTGGCATGATAAAAAAACTAGAACATTTAAAACAAGGTAGTGACCTTTGTAACAAAATAGTATGATGATTTACAAACTACCTTGTTGCACTCATTTTAGAAGAAAGTGAAGAAGATTTTATGGATAGATTTTGGGAGGATTAAACCATGATATTAGAATACTAATTCATGAAGAGTGTTATCCTATGGACCATTTGTTTCGTCTTGCTTGTAAAGCTGAGCAGGAAATAAAGCGGCGTGTTGCCCACAAGGAGAACAAGCGCGGTGCACATTCAACTGTTGATCAGATGTTTCTTCAACTACTAGGCTACTAGACAACCACATCCGTTGTTGCGAGCACTCGTCATCTCCACCATGTGACACATCACCATCGAGGTTCGCATCATCTGAGTTGATCATAAGAGGAAATGACAAAGGTGCATTTTCCACCTTCACATGAGAATGATGCATGCCTAGTTAACTTGAATACATCATGTGTTGAGTTACCTATTGATTTAAGCACACCACCTATTTTAGAGACTGTTTCTTGTCATGAATCGTCATGTGATCAATTAACTGAAATACCAACAATTTTGAGTGCACCCATTAAATTAATTGTTGATGCAAAAGAAGCAATGTTTAATCATTTTGATATCACCTCTAATCTTGGTGATGATTACTGTCAAATGACTTATTTCATGTTTGCTTATTTAAGCATGTTGTAGCATGTAAATTTTATTCAAGTAGATTTATTCACCAATGTTGGGATGGCAATGATGAACATTGGCAATCCTTTGATATGAATAAGAGCTTAACTTATATGTACAACTTGAGTTGCAATATTTTCATTCCTTCTAATACTTGTGACAATATTTTGGCTTTACATTTTATGAAGTATGAAAGTTACTCATGTATACATGTGTCATATGTGCAAAAATTAAGAGAAGTAAAATGAATGGCATATACATATACAGCATGTGCATCTTGTCTCTTTTTTAGCTACATTTCAGATTAAAGCACCTGAGGGCGGCTTTGTTTTCAAGAAGGGAGGATAATGAGGACATGACTACCATGGATATGACCAAAAATATTGCATACATGTATATTTGTGAGGTGATTTCTAATGCAAACTATGCAATAATTTATTTATGCCATCTGGGACAAAAATACTTTACAAACTTTTTGTGCCATGTATATTTACAAGCGTATGGGACATTTGTACAATCCACATATGAAGATAAGAGAAAGAGATTTTACTTGCTGTTCAAAAGTTCGCTCACGTCACTTTTGGGCCAAGAGAAGATAGAGTTCAAGTCTCTTACGTTGGATTCAGATTCGGACTGCACAGACATACCGACTCAAAACGCCAACAACTTTTTATATGGACTCCAAATTGGGTGATTCTTTTTTGTTGAAAAGTAGATTTCGTGCTCTTTCCCAATTGGATTCACCTTCAAATTCGTCCGGAGGTTGAGATATCGAAGAAACAATCTGGCGTTGCAGCAGAATCCAGGTCAAACAACAAGTCCAAGGTGTTGCATCACCTCCACTTGGGCCCATGAGCCTTGCGACCTAGGGTTGATTTTAGGCTGCCTTGGGCGTCCTCTCACCTCCTTGGCCGCCACCTTGCTCTTATATAAGTAGATCCATCTAGTAGATCTTTCCTTAGGATTTGTTTAGTTAAAGTTAATAGCCAACTTCATGTGCCGTTTGTGTCCAACGACCAGACCAAACCTTTCAAATCCCCACCATTATCAATACTTCATCCATATTAGCAATATTCAGATTGCTTTATCATATTCTTGCATGTTCTTGATTGCTTGCAGGAATAGACCTTCGTGGTTAGGCTGATCGTGCTTCCGGCATCGTTAGTAACCTCGGGAGATTGGTTTAAGTTGCTAAGGCCTAGCGTCGTGCAGTTGTAATCGAGATCGTCAAAGTTTCTCCACCAAATCGATAGTTATCATCTTATCGAAGATCGGGACCCTCGCCTCTAATATATATCCTCGCACCTTACGGCCCAATTAAGACTGCAAGCCTTGGAAGATGCGGTTGAGTGTCTTTGAGATCTTACCAGGTGAATCCTCGCCCGGCGCTCCTGGTTGCTCTACCCGATGCCTTGATGGACATACGTTAGTAAGTCATAACAAAGGAACCCATCGCCTGGGTTACATCACGTTAACAATTGGGCGTTGCTAGAAGGTACTAGCTTCCTTCGTCATGCCAACCACCTAGCTTCCTTTTGTTTGGTTGTGAAAGTCGTTATATCGACTAGAGGGTTGAATAGGCGATTTTATGAAATTCTTCGAGGAATTTGCGGTGAAAATTCCTTAGCGAAGAACTATTTATGTGGAATAAGTACTCGGAGGTAAACATAACAGGATACACACATAGTCGGCATGATGAAATGAAGACTAGAGCAGTGAGGCGTAATCACAGGATAACAAGATGAAGACAAGCGTGAAGAAATTGAGCGAGGAATTTGTGAAAGTCTTGATCAAAGTCTTCAAGCAGAATATGAACAACATGCAACCGAGAATGAGAAATGAATGAGTTGAGAAATAGAACCCGTCAGGTTGGTGAAGACAATGATTTGGTAGACCAGTTCAAGCTGTTGTCTCGGTTATGCGTCGGTTGGAGCGGTGATACTTAAACTCGAGGACACAGTCCGGACACCCGTCTCGAGCACTTCGGGACACCGATCCTCACCGTATTCTCCTTGAACTAAGACCACGGGCCTCGTCCAATCACTCGTGGTAAGTCTTCCGTGACTTCCAAACCTTCACACACTTGGTCACTCGGCGATCCACAATTCCTCTTGGATGCTCTAGACCTTGGCCTTGACCGTCTGGAAGGCACAGTCTTCAAAGGTAACAAGCGTCGGATCCACGCAGGATCAATTTCTTGATGATGCTCAATCACTTTGGGTTTATGGGGGGTTTGGTTTTGGATTTTCCTCACTTGATGATTTTCGCTCAAAGTCCTCGGAGGATGGGTTGCTCTCAAATGACAAGTGTCAAGTTTTCTCGGAGCAGCCAACCAACTAGTGGTTGTAGAGGCGACTATTTATAGCCTAGGACAGCGACATGATAAGACATAAATGCCCTTCAATGATATGACCGTTAGGTGGATAAGATATTTTGGTCTTGGCCTTGCACTTGATCGGTGACTTTCAAAGTCCTCGGGGCTATCATGTTCCTCCTTTGTGTAGGCAATTCGCCTTTGGCGAATTCCTAACTCCTCGATCGAGGCAAAGTCATCGATGACGGAAGAACTACATCTCTATCCTTTGAAGAATTTGGTGAAGCTATGAAATTTCAATGGCTTCCTTTCGAAGGGATAGGTAGGTGTAGGATTTTGAGTTGAGCATCACATGGAAATTTTTCCTTAGTATTTCCTCGACCCCCTTTAACGATGCAGGTGTTTCCTATGACTCAAGAAAGAAAATGAAACTACGAAAAAAAAGTCTTCAGCTTCATATTCCTCGAATGAATATCAAGTCTTCATGGTCACACCAATTTCTTCACTTTCAAAGTCTTTAGAAAGTCTTGAGAATATCAAAGTCTTGATTGAAGAACTTCATTTTTGAAATTAAACTTTCTTGTAAGATCAAACACCTCATAGACTTATAGACATGTGTACCTCCACGCATCGTTACTTAACCTATAAGTCTTCAATACACCAAAATCACTAAGGGGCACTAGATGCACTTACAATCTCCCCCTTTTGGTGATTGATGACAACATAGGTTAAGTTTTCAACGGGGATAAACATATGAAGTGTAAATACTGATATTGAGGAATTTGATTGCAAGATATAGAAGAACTCCCTGAATATGTGCATAATGAGAATTTGCTTTTGAGGCAATGCACATTTGAAGTTTGAATCATGGGATCTCCCCTATATCTTGTAATTCATACGCATTTGATATATATACTATGAAGAATTTGAAATGCATGATGAAATATGGTGCACGATATTTAGAGATTGACATCGTGCAATGATATTTAACGAGGAATAAGCATGCAGAATAGCACATCAAATTCGGAGCTCAAATATCACATTGAGCTTAGTGCTTCAAAGCATCGAGCATAACACGTATCAAAATGACATCGAAGCCGATCAAAAGTATTGAAACGCGGTGCAAAATCGGACTGGCGATCAAAAGTATCGAACCATCGGTTTAAGATTAACTTCGATCAATAAAAGTTTGGAAGAGCGAGTTGTAACTAATAAAAGCATATAGTATAAACCCACTTGAAATAACTCAGCTTTCTCCCCTTTGTCATCAAATGACCAAAGGATCGGCGAGGACTAACATCGAAGATATTCAAGTTGATGGAGGGCCGACATTATCGAGGTTGGTTGTTGAAGTAGGGCCTGCCATGTCGTCCAAATCTTCATATTCATCGGTTTAGCGATGAAGAATAAGAGCTAGCCACAAATCAGGAACTTTGACTCTCTTGAATTTCTTGGAGGTGGTGAGACGGTCATAAGCTTCACGAAGACCCATAGTCTTCAATTCTTCGAGTAGACATGATTGAGAAAGCCAGTGCGGTTGAGGTTTCATGAAGGTAATCTTGGTTTTCTTCCACATTATCGTTGAGGTCATATTATGAAGAATTGCAGCAAATTGGTGCTTGACCCATTTCGATTGCGATCAACCTTGATGAAGGCGAGGTAACTCATGATCGTCATCACCACAGGTCTTGTACGAGGCTGTTTCTTGGTTGAAGTATTTGGCGGTATCATGCGGTGAGCGTCATTGGTGGAGTGGATGCAGCTTTCGGCTGACCATCAATGGGCAGTGCCTTCATCAATTACATTTGCCTTGCCCTTGTCATCGGATGATGAAATTGGTAAACAGGGACTTCAATGGGCGGGAGAAGCTGCCATGATTGATGTCGACCTTGTAGTTCGGTGAAGATCTTGCCCTTATGAATCTCATGATCCAAAGCGCATATGCTTGACTCAAAAGGTGACATTGCAATATTGGCGAGTCCTCATGAAGAAATCATGGAAGTTGGTGGGCATCATGAATGATATTGAAAAGCATGTTCTTCATGATGCCAGACGTCTTCATCATTTGAGTCGTGGCCATTGATTGGACTCATAGTCTTCGTCAAGATCATGTACCGGTCAAGAGGCACATATAGCAAATCCTTGGCGAGAATTTGGTTGAGGGCTTTTGGCCGATGGTTTCATCGGCTTGCATGAAGTGATCGACAGTTCACGTTCATTGTAGAACAGCGAGCGATTCATGGGGAGGATCAAGAGGAAGGACACGAACAATTGATTCTTGGTGCCTTGTAGTAGTATTTTCAGTCATCAATCCAGAACCCATGAGTTGATGTCTTGACATCTCGGTGATGTGCGGTGGCATAAGGCGAAGAATGAGTTCTTCATTCCGATCCACGGATATCGGTGCGAGAAATTCAAGCCACCAACGTGAAGAACACGAATCTTGGCTCGAAGCAGCGGTGATTCCATATCCACATGAGGAATATGCTCATGGTGAAGATCTTGTCCTTGTCGAATAGCAGGAATAGAAATTTGCTTGTGTTGGAGTCGAGCGTCTTTTCCTCATTGGCGAGTCATAAGTTGTAGGCGTGAAGAACACATGCTGGAAAGAAACCTTCAGCCTTGAACTTTGCTTGCTCAAAGCGGATTCTTTGGCTTGGGCGGAGGAATATCTTATTTGAAGCACAACCTCGGGAATCGCGATTCCAGGTTCTTGGTGAGAATTTCGTTCCTCTCCTTGTGCGTTTGAGGATCGATGGTGGGTTCTTGGGCTAGTGGCTGGAATCTCTTCGTTGGAGATGATGTGGGATGAGTTTCTTGAGCCCATTTGAGCATAGTAGTCGGTGGTGAGGAACTTGTTGAAGCGGAGTGAAGAGGGGAGTATTGGGGTGTTGACTTTCCCAAAGTCATCGTTCATCACGGTGTAGTGCTCCCAATATCCACGTCTTCATCTTCTTTTCAATTTCCTCAACACCTGCCTCTTCTATGAGGCGAGGCACGGGTGAGGAAGCAGCGGAGTTGAAGGAAGCTTCCACTTCAATTTCTTCATCAAGCTGTTACGAAGCGTGGAATTGATTTTCTTCATCTGATCCGCTTGGGATCGTGTATTCTTCTCCAAGGAACAATTTCCTTGGATGACATGGAGGAAATGGGAATGGCATCAATAGGATTTTCAATCGAGCTGGTCATTGGCTTCAATTTCTTGGCGAAGAATTTGGCCGTGATGCCTTCCTTTTCTTCCTTTGCGGCTCATTCTGGCCTTTGTCTTCTCACTTCATAGGCGAGAAGGAAGAATTGGAGTTGGTGTTGGTGCGAGGAGGCGAGGATTGTGGTACAGTTTCTTGAGCTGGCAGTGCGTTGCCTGTTTCCTTGATTCTTGAGCGCACCACTAGTGGATGCCACAGGAATTTCTTCAAGTGGAATGGAGTCATCAGCCTGGAACTTGTGTTTTCATTAGCTGAAAGTCATCAGGATCTTGGCATGTTCTTGCGGTGAGCAGATTCTTGACTGAGATTTTCTTGTTGCGATGGTAGATTGACATTTTCTTCGTCGGTGTGAATCTCACCTTGGCTCCTTGCCGGTCGCATTATAGCATCAAAATCCTTCGAGTGCTTGGATTTCGATTGAGCTTTAAAGTTCTTGAGTCAAGTTTATGATGTTTTTCTCGAAGCTTCTCTTTTCTTGCTTTGCTCTCTTCAATTCACGAGCCTTTTCAAATTTCCATTTCTCTTGAAGATGAAATGGTTAGCATGTGACTTTGACCGAGTCGATGGCAGATCCGGAAGAAGTGTGTGGATCGATGCCCTGGTCAATGAAGTCTAGGATCTTCTTGGATCCAAGGCAACTTGTTCCTTTGGCTCTAAGCGGCCTTGGTCGATCTTCTCGATGATTTCTTCAAGTTCTTCATCGAGGCTTCATCATTAGAGGAACATTGATCACCTGTTTCTTTTTGGACTTGGCGGGGACGCATCCAGTGATTGCTTTTGTCTTGATGAAGTGGGACTGTTGAGGACATTGGTGCGGTGAGGAACTTCTGAAACACGAAGCAATGGAGAATCCTTGAGTCCTTTGACAAGTTGCAAGATGCAGGTGTTGAGGACTTGGAGGACTCTTGAGGATTTTGAATGAGCGTAGTCTAAGGAATTTCTTGAGTAGGGGTGAGGGCCCAGGTCGTGAGGTCTTGTGGTGAACCTTGGCTTGCGTCAGGCTTCTTTGGCATTGATTTCCTCGGCTTGACGAGGGCTCGGACAGCGGACGAGAATCCTCATTGAATTTCCTCCGCCTCCTTGGCTGTCTTGCCAATTTGGCTTGGCGCTGGACCATTCTTCAAAAGCCTTCACCATGTTTGATGCTAGTGGGATCTGCGACTTGGCAGTGCGGAGGAGCTCTTGGGCATGGAGGATTGGGCCAATTTCCTCATGTACTTAGGGTGACATAGTGGTATTCTCGCCATTCTCGTGCCCATCTCCTTTCTATTCTCTGTCGCACTTGCGCTGATTTTTAGTCTCCTTGCCAAATTTGGATTCATCGGGTGTCTTAGTCTTTGTATATTTCCTCGGGGAATCTCAAAAGCGTCATGACTTGGTTTCTTTCCTCCCTTTTGTGGTCTCTTGCCTTGCGATTTTCTTGGTGAAAATTTGAACAATAGAGCACTCTGAAGAAGTATCAGTTTTTCTTCAATGAGGCTGCAAATGAGTTAAGTTGATGAGAACCTAGTGATTCGGCGGACATGAGTACCTTTGAGCAGTGTAGGTCGAGGAATTTGGAGAAGGTCATATCCGTTCTCGAAATATTTTTCAAAAAAGCAAGTTTTGAGGAATTTGACCAGTTTGAGCCTTGAGGAATTTCACTAAGCGTTTGTCTTAGGTTCGAGTTTCTGGATCGAAAATCCGCACAATTGAGGAATCTTGAAGATTTGAATGCTTAGGAGATAAATCAAGAACATATAGTGTGTGAGGTGTTCATATGTGAAGATTTTGAAGAGTAAAAACACCTTTGAAGATTTTGGAGGATTTGAGAATCAGCGAGTAATAAAGTGACTTTTAATTACGAATGAAGAACCGACGAGCAAGATGAAGCTGTAGAAGTTAATCACGTTAGATCTTCCGCCCTAACTTGGCGGAGAAGACAACTTCTGGCGGCGAATTGAAGATTTCCAGGACGTAGCGTCTGCGATGAGTGGCGGTGAAGCTTTCCACCTGGCGATGGAGTGGGGAGCTAGGGTTTGAGGAGGCTCGGCGAGGCGGTGATCGGCGGAGTAAATGAAGTGAGGAGGGTAAAGGGGTATTTATAGCCATGGTGAAAAACTATTCCGAAGATTTTGGGCGAACATGCCCTACCCTTTCTCCTTCCGCGATGTTGTCACCCACGTCTTGTCGGATAAGATCGTGTAAGATCGTGGGTGATTAAACTAATACATCGTGGGATCTTGGAGCGGTTTAGGTAAAACCGAAAATTTTGGATAGGATTTGTTTAAAAGTTTAGATTCGCAATTTCTTGTTTCAAGGACCGGTGAAGACTTTGAGCAGTTTCAATCGAAGCAACATGAAGAATTTGTGAATAGATTGGATTGAGTATAGCATAGAGGAAGGTCGATCCATTCATTAGCAATCGAACAAGAATTAGCAATAAGTGAATCTTAGAGGACATAAACTCATATATATATATATATGTATTATAGCCAATGAAGAAAAGCGGCCGGAAATCTTGAAGATTTTGCAAAGTTGAAGAATTTGAAGAACGAGGAATTTCAAAAATGAGAAAAACTCAGATTGAAGATTTTCAACTTTTGTGGTGGCGTAGTACCGTATAAGAATGATGGTTTCACACCGTACAATTGTCGTGGGTTACGAGAATCAAATTCTTCATTGATTTCTTCACACTTAGAGTGTTATTCTTCATTGATTGAGGAACAACGTTTCTTCATGTGTTGCCATCTAAGTCATCAATTATGCATAAGGGTTAGGATGTGTGTCCTTTTCAAAGAACATTGAAGATTCTAAGATATTTAGCTCACACGCAACTGCTAAATCTCTTCTCATCCAAGGGCGGTGAAGATATCAGCTAGCTGTTCTTGATCTTCACATGCTCGATGGAATTGCCCTTGACACATGATCACGAAGAAAATGATGGAATCTGGATGTGCTTAGTCTTTGAGTCTGGGCTGGGTTGTGAGCAATCTTGATGGCACCTCGTTGTTCGGAAGGAGGCACATTCTTCACGTTGCGCCATAGTCCTTGAGGTTTGCTTCATCCAGCAGTTGAGCCTGCATGACCCCGCAATATATTCAACCGGTAGATGGCGATACAGTTCTTTTCTTGAGGACCTCGGACCAAAGATGTAGGAAATGACAAGTGCGGATGTTGACTTGCGGTCCACCGATCCCCGGCATAGTCAGTCGGAATATCAATGAGATCAAAAGCGAGCCCTTGGGGTACCATAATCCTAGTGTTGGTGTGTGAGCTAGATATCGAAGAATATGCTTCACGACCTTATGGTGTGATTCCTTGGTGCAGCGAAATCGGGCACACATGCAAACACTAAGCATTATATCTGGCCTAGATGCACATAGGTACAATAAAGAACCAATCATGGGCGGTATACCTTGTGATCGAAGTCGATTACCATTTTCATCGATTGCATAGATGACCATTTGTGGGCATAGGAATTTTAGCGCCTTTGCAATCTTGCATGCGAATTTCCTCGGTACATCTTTGAGGTATTTCTCTGAGATATGAATATGCCATTGTCTTTCTTGGAATTTGAAGACCTAAGAAGAATTTCAACTCTCCCATCATAGACATTTGATATTCTTCACTCATCATATAAACAAATTCATCACTATATCATTGGTTATACAGCCAAAGATAATATCATCAACATATATTTGGCCACAAACAGTTCACCATCATATGATTTAGTAAATAGAGTAGGATCGAGTGAACCGGGTGTGAAGCCATTCTTCCGAAGAATTCCTTGATGTATCATACCCGCTTGAGGGGCTTGCTTGAAGGCCATAAGAGCCTTATTTGTCGAAGACTTTGTCGGGATTCTTGGGATCTTCAAAACACGGGGTTGAGCAACATACTTCTTCCTCAAGCTTACCATTGAGGAATGCACTTTTCATATCCATTTGATATAAGATGATATCATGATGGTTAGCATAGGCAAGTAAAATCGAATAGCTTCAAGTCTAACAACAGGTGCAAAAGTTTCGAAATCAATTCCTTACTTTGGTGTAGCCTTGAGCTACTAGTCGTGCCTTATTCCTCACAACAAGGCCATTTTCATCTTGCTTGTTCGGTAGATCCACTTTACGAATGATATTATGCTTGCGAGGATGCAGGCGATTGACCAATTCCAGGACATTGTTTTTCGAGTGATGTAATTCTTCTTGCATAGCTTGAATCCTCGGCTCGAAATGCTTCATCTACCTTAGTGGGCTCGAGATGGAGACAAAGGCATAGTGCCCACAAAAGTTAGATAAGTGTGGGCTTTTGGCGGGTGAGAGGAACTGGTCTTGATGTCATCGATGATCTTCTCCACTTGCACTTCTTTTGCAACCGTGGATGAGTTGGTTGTCGTGAGGATTTTGATCACATTTTCTTGACCAATTTCCTCATCATGTTCTTGGGTGCATCACCTCGATGTTCTTCACGACAGGAATGAATTCTTCCTTGATTCTTGATGGGAATGACATCCTCGGTTGCCTTGTGCTTGATAGCATCCTCGGTGCTGGTTCATCTAACCGAGGTAGGTGCTCTCTTTGCGAGCCATTAGTTTCATCGAACCGCACATCTGATGTCAACAATCTTGTGAAGAACAATGTTGAAGACTCCATAGGTGTCAGAGTCCTTTCCGTAACCAAGCATAAAACCTTCATGTGCTTTGGTGCAAATTTAGAGTTGTGGTGAGGATCTCTAATCCAACATTTAGCACCGAAGACTTTGAAATAACTCCATTGGGTTTCTTGTCGTTGAGGAGTTCATATCGTCTTCTTGAAGAATTTGTGAAGATATACTCTTGTTGATGATGTGGCGGCGGTATCAATTGCGTCGATCAAAACGGCGTTTGTATTCATCAAGCATAGTCGAGCCATCTCAACAAGAGTTCTGTTTTCGCTCCACGGCCATTTCTTGAGGAGTATAAGGAGAAGATAATTCATGAGTAATACCAAGTTCATCAAGATAGGCATCAAGACCAGAATTCTTGAACTCGGTTCCATTGTCACTTCGATATGCTTGATCTTCACAAAAGTTGGTTGAAGCCCTCGGAAAATCGTTTGAAGACTTCCACTTCATGTTTGTAAGTAACAATGTGTACCCATGTATATCGAGAATAATCATCAACAATGACAAAACCATATAGAGATGCATCATTAGTGGTGCTGAATAATGATTAGGTCGAAGAGGTCCATGTGAAGCAATTGAATGGGCGAGTAGTGGTCATGATAGTCTTCGTTGGTGCTTGGCCTTGGTCATTTTTCACTTCACATGCTCCATAAGTGATCCTGAAATTTGACATTCTCAATGCCAATGACATGCTTCTTCTTCCATAGCGTGTTCAAATTCCTCATGACTGCATGACCAAGTTCGATGCCATAGCCGTACGAGGCTTTTGCAAGTAACACATTGGTTGTGGTCATGTAGAAAATCAACAATATCTGAATCTCCTCTCCTAAAGCCTTGAAGACTTTGGAATTGTCGCTTCCATAATCACAACACAGCGATATTTGCCAAAGACAACAACCATATCAAGATCACAAAGCATTGAGGCCGACATGAGATTGTATCCTAAAGGTTCAACAAGCATGACTTTGTCCATGTGCTTATCCTTAGAATAACAACCTTACCAAGACCCAATACGACTTTTGCCTTTGTCCAAATATGATATGCTTGAGAGGTGCGGTGATAAGGGCATTCATCAATAGATTCTTGTCACGTCATGTGATTTGTACACCCTTCGAGGACCCATTCGGTGGTTTTGGGTTGATCATCCTGAGGATGAATTAGTGTAACTTACAATCTCATATGCTTCATCGGTGAAGAATATGATATCGAGTTCATCGGATGAATTTCATCAAGCGTCTGTTGGGGAGCGTTGCGAGAAAATTAAAATTTTTCCTACGGTTTCACCAAGATCCATCTATGAGTTCATCTAAGCAGATAGCGAGAGAGATTGCATCTACATACCACTTGTAGATCCGCGTGCGAAGCTTGCAAGGTGATGATGGAGTCGTACTCGAGCGTGATTGAGATCACCGATGCCAAGTGCTGAGCGGACAGCACCTCCGCGTTCAACACCGTCGGGACGATCCGTCTCCTCCTTCTTGATCCGGCAAGGGGAAGGAGGTTGAGGAAAACAGCTCCACCGGCCGGCAGGCGTGGTGATGGTGGAAGCGATACTCGCGAGGGCCGCCGAGCTCTTACGGAGGAGGAGATGTGTTGGGGAGGGAGGGCTGCGCCTTGGGAGTTGTCAGCAGCCCCCTCCTCCCCCTTTTATAGGCCCACAGGGGGGGGCCCTGAGATCAATCTCCGAGGGCAACCAAGGGGTGGAGTGCCCCCAAGCCGGTGGGCGCCCCCGCCTAGGGTTTCAACCCTAGGCGCGAGTGGGCCTGAGGCGCACCAGCCCCCGGGGCTGGTTCCCTTCCCCTTTGGCCCATGGGGCCCTCGGATAGGTGGCCCCACCGGTGGACCAGGACCCTTCCGTGGTCCGTGCTTCTAGAAACCCGAAACTTTCCGATGGCGAAACACCACTTCCTATATATTATTCTTTACCTCCGGACCCTTGGAACTCCCTGACGTCCGGGATCTCATCAGGACTCGAACAACATTCGGTGGTCACATACTTGACTTCCTAAAACCCTAAGCGTCCAGAACCTTAAGTGTGTAGACCCTCGGGTTGGAGACCTTGAACATGAGAGGCGACTCTCGGGCAATAACCAACAGGAGTCTGGATATCCATGTTGGCTCCCACATGCTCCTCGATGATTTCATCGGTTGAACCCGATGTCGAGATTGATCAAACCACTATACAATTCCCTTTGTCAATGATGCGTTACTTGCGAGACTTGATCGTCGGTATCCCAATACCTTGTTGGTCTCGTTACGCAAGTCACTTTACTCGTCCGTAATGCATGATCCGTGGCCAACACCTTGGTCACATTGAGCTCATTATGATGATGCATTACGAGTGGGCGGAGATACCTCTCCGTCATCGGGTGACAAACCGTCTCGATCCGTGTCGACCGAATACTTTCGGAGATACCTTAATGCACCTTTATAGTCACCCGATTCGTTGTGACGTTTGATACACCAAAGCACTCCTCGGTCAAGGTTACGATCTCATGGTGAAGGAATAGATACTTGACATTGGCAAAGCTTCTGAACGAACTATCGATCTTTTATGCTATGCTTATGATTGGTCTTGTCCATCCATCATTCTCCTAATGATGTGATCCCGTTATCAACGACATCCAATGTCCATAGTCGAAACCATGACTATCTATTGATCTGTGAGCTAGTCGACTAGAGGCTCACTAGGGACTCATTGGGTCTAAGTGTTCACCCGTGTATTACGATTTCCGGATAATACATTTATAGCATGAACAAAGACAATTATCATGAACATTGAAATATAATAATCCTTTTATTATTGCCTCTAGGGCATATTTCCCAGTCTCCCACTTGCACTAGAGTCACCAATCTAGTTACATTGTGATGAATCGAACACCCATAGAGTTGGTGTTGATCATGTTTTGCCGCGAGAGGTTTAGTCAGCGGATCTGCGACATTGGATCCGTGTGCACTTTGCAAATCTCTATGTCTCCATCTTGAACATTTTCACGGATGGAGTTGAAGCGGCCTTGATGTGCCGGTCTTCTTGTGAAAACAGGCTCCTTGGCAAGGCGATAGCTCGGTGTTATCCGAGAAGAGTTTGATCGGCCGACGCATTGGGTATGACTCCTAGGTCGGTGATGAACTCCTTCACCCAAATCGCTTCATCGGCGCCTCCGAGGCTGCCATGTACTCCGCTTCACCGTAGATCCCCACGGCCTTTTGCACGGCTTTGCTCCACCATTCAACATATACATATCCGGTTTGTGACTTAGAGTCATCGGATCTGAGTCGAAGCTAAGCGTCGGCGTAACCCTTCTGACAGCTCTTCGTCTCCTCCATAACGAAACATGTCCTTTGTCCTTTTCGGTCCGGGATATTCTTGACGCTGTCCGGTGTTCCTTGCGGGGTTACTTTGGTATCTTGCAACCAAACTTACGGCAAGGTTTACATCAGTGCAGTACACAACATGGCATACATAATAGATCCTATGGCTGAAGCATAGGGATGACACTCATCTCTTCTTTATCTTTTGCGTGGTGGTGGTAGTGAGCTCATTTCACACCTTTAACATAGGCAAGAACCCTTCTTGGACTGATCCATTTGAACCTCTTCAAAATCTTATCAAGTATGTGCTTTGTGAAAGACCTATGAGGCGTCTCGATCTATCTCTATAGATCTTGATGCCTAATATATAAGCAACTTCTCCAAGGTCCTTCATTGAAAACACTTGTTCAAGTAGGCCTTAATGTTGTCCCGAGATGGTTAGGGGCCTCTTGAGGAGTCCTAGATTAGGGAATGTCGGATAGCGAACTATCACCTTTGGCGGACTCTGGACTATGAAGATACAAGATTGAAGACTTCGTCCGTGTCGGATGGGACTTTCCTTGGTGTGGAAGGAAAGCTTGGCGTCTGGATATGTAGATCTCCTACCATTATAGCTGACTCGTGTAACCCTAACCCTCTTTGGTGCCTATATAAACGGAGGGTTTTAGTCCAGTGGGGCGAACAACAAGCATACCATAGGCTAGCTTCTGGGTTTAGCCTCGATATAAGTGGTAGATCTACTCTTGTACTACCCATATCATCCATATTAATCAAGCGAGGAGTAGGGTTTTACCTCCATCGAGAGGGCTGAACACAGGTAAAAACATCATGTCCCTTGTCTCTGTTACCATCCACCTAGGCATTGCAGTTCGGGACCCCCTACCGAGATCCGCGGTTTGACACCACACGGTAGCCTTGAGAAATAGCCCGCAAGCAAATCTTTATCCTCCAGTTTGAAGAAGCATCCCTCAATCCATTGGACCAAACCTTGTGCCACCGATTGGTGGTCGGCGGCGAATCACGCTCTGCAATATCTTAACGAGGCGGAGATGAGCATCAATAGAAGGCGACTTGAGTACTGTTGGTGTGGTTGCACCTGATGGTTCAATTGTGAAACATGGAAGGCTGGATGAATTTGGCTAGGCATGGTAGCTGCGGTGATAAACCACTTCGCCGATCTTCTCCGGGATAAAAGCATTAAAATACTTGAAGGCAAGCTTGTATTAGCTCTATACCACCGACATTTGCATGTATGGCTGAAGTTTGAGAACACCGATGCCCACAAAGGTTCTCTCTGTGCATTTCTTATCGGCACGATGTTTCATTCTTTGTTGAACATACAGCAGATGTTGGCGCACTAACTATTGAACAACCTCTCGGCATCCAACCATATTGCAGATCAATTAGATCAACGCATGAAGCTAAAATCGCCAAGTGCTAAGGACCATGGCTATAAGAACCTCAAAAGATTTATTGAGTGCTGAATGCCAATTAGTATTGTACCAAAATTCACAAAGGGAGCCACCGAGCTCATTTCTTGGTGAGCCTTGAAACAACATAAAAACACTCCACTGTTGATTGCACTCGGTCTGTCCGCCAGGTTTCGGGTGATCGTTGTGCTCATGTTAAGTACAACTCTGTCCTTCTCACTAAGGCCTGCCAAAGTAGTTGGTGAACAGGGTCTCTCTACGACACAATATATAGAGGCATACCATGAAGTTTGTAGATATTTTCCAAGAATACATCGGGAATCTTACAGGCGTATATGGATGTTTGACATGGATAAAATGTCCATATTTTGTGAACTTGTCAATAACCACAATAATGCAATCATATTGATCGAGGAAGAAGGCAACCACGAGATAAGATCCATAGTCAAAGTTTCCCAAGCTCTGGCAAGAACAGCTAAAAAGACAATTACTGGATAAGCCACTCTTTCAGGTTTTGCTTGTTGACGAGATAAACAAGACTACACAAACTGCTGGATCTTCTTCTTCATACCAACCCACTTAAATAGTGCGAATTCATTTGTAAGTGAGGAAAACACGAGTGTACCCCCAAAGGAGTGTCATGGAAGGCTGACGAGATCTTTATATCTGAGATCTTTGTCATTGCCCACCCAAATGCAACCCTTGTATCTTATTGCTCCTGGACCAACTGAAAATTGTTTACGGATTTAGGCTGCCTTGGCAGTTGTTGCAATAGCTCTTGTGCTTTTGGATCATCCTTATAGTGACAACAACATCTTCAAGCCAACTAGGTTTGACACCAGAAATTGCTAGCACTTGAGAATTTACTTGGGGTCTTCTAGAGAGAGCATCAGCTGCAGAATTGTCAGAACCCTTTTTGTAGACAATTTTATAGTTGAGCCCCATCATCTTTGTAAGTGATTTTGCTGCCAAGGAGTATGTAACCTCTGATCAGACAGATTAATCAAGCTCTTCGATGCATCACGATGAATTCTGAAATTGCAAATATGGTCTCCATTGTTCAATAGCTAATAATATAGATAGATATTCTTCTTCATAGGCAGATAGATCTTTGTTCACAGGGCCCAATGCTCGCTAATAAAAGCAATGGGGGTGGTCTGTTGCATGAGAACAGCACCAATACCAACATCACAAGCATCAGTTTCAACCACAAACTGTTTGGAAAAATCAGGTAAGCGCTAACACAAGGGCATTAATAAGATCTTGCTTGAGTTTGGAAAGATAGCTCTATAGCTGGTGTCCAAACAAAGATAGTTCCTTTTTGACCGTCATTGATGGCCTACTAATCATTCCATATATTTTGATAAACTTCACGTAATATCCGATTAAGCCCGGAAATCCTCCAACTTGTTTGACATCGGGGAACTAGCCAATTCTTGGCAGTTGTAATTTTCTTTGGCATCGGTGGAATTCCTTGTCACTAATGACATGGCCCAAATAAGCAATTTCTTGCTAGCAAAGTCACACTTGCTCGGTTTGACCATCCATTGTTTTCCAACGAATGCTCAACACCTTGTCAAGGTGTATGAATGTTCCTTGAGGTTTTTCGATATGAGGATGTCATCAAAGAAACACCTGCCGATGGTCCTCTCTGTCAGCTGGAGCTAAATCTGTGTTCATTGCTCCTTAGAAGGTATTAGGTGCTCGATCAGGACCCATAGCTACTACGGTGAACTCATAGTGGCGAGAATGTGTTTTGAAGGCAGTCTTAAATTCCTCTCTGGTGCCAATCTGATTTGATGGTATCGACTCTAAGATCAACTTAGAAAACCAACAAGCTCCGCAAGTTCATCCAATAACTCATCTATGACAGGAATAGGATACCTACTTTTCCTTTAAGGGGCATTGACATGTCACGCGAAATCACCAGCCTCCAATCTCCCTCTTCTTTTTCTTGACCATTAGAGCAAGAGAAAGAAAATGGGCTATTGCTCACAATCGAGACCCCTTGCAACATTGCTTGCCCTTTTCCATTTCAACCTTGGTGGGGAAGAATTTTATGAGTCGATGGACCTTGGTTGTGCCCGAGAATTAGGGGTATAATGTGGTCAAATTGTCTTGGGAGAGCAGACCAGTGGGTGGAGAAAAAACTACAACATATTTGTCGATGAGAGCTTGAATTTGGTAATTGTTCCTTTTGTTCGAGAATTAGTGTTACGAAAAATAGCCATAATAGTAAAGGCACATTCCTCGGCGATTCTCCTTGTAAAGTATTGTAGCACCCTTGTCTGAAATGAAAGCCATTTTGTTCCCAATCAATGTATGGGACTGTGCAGCTAGCCAATCTAGGCCCAAAATACCATCATAACCACCTAAGGAATGAAGAAATCATGTGAAAATTCTTGTCCTTGACAACTAGCAGCAGGTGTTTCACTTGCTGAGCAAATCAATTTTCCTCCACCTGCTACCTTGATAGCAGCTGCTTTAATCTCAGTAATTCTTGAGAGAATGTGGTGCGGAGAACTGTCGGGAATGAGTGAGTCTGCGGAATCAACTAGGAACTTAAGTTACATCCCTTATGATTCTTGGCAATGTGAGGAGACAATCTGGCTCTTTGTTACTAGCGCGATTCTTTGACAGCAACATTAGAATATCAGAGTCACTATCTGATTCATCAAGGGAAGAAGTGGAGCTCTCCAACTGCTCAATGAGCTCTTGTACCACATGCAAGTGAACCGTGGACTTGCACTGATGATCTTTGGACCATTTCTCACCATAGATGAAACACAACCCTTTTGCTTTCCTGTTATTCCTCATAGAAATCCACTTGTCTTCAGCTGACAGGGTTCTGTGACCCTCAACTAGTTCCTTTCTTCCACGACTTGGCCTTGTAATGATAAGGACACGAGGATGTTGTACTCCTTTTGCGGTGATGTCTTATAATTCTCCGAATTCTTCATGTGAGCTTGACTCATAGCGCATCTAGATCTCGGGGTTTATGCATAGCTATGGCCATTCAGACACACTGGTTTCAGTCCATCTATGAAGCAGTGGTGTAATGCAATGGATCAGAGTTGGTTTCATAAGCCATGAGCTGGTCATACAACTCGCAAACTGCTCCACATATTCCTCCTTGTCGGTCTAATTGATTACGAACATCTTCCGCATAAGATTAAGTGTGCTGATTCTGCCATACCTAGTTTGCAATGGGTTGCGAATTTAGTCCGATCTTGATCTGCAGTCCTCCTTTGCTTGACTCCAACCAGCGGCGGTTGCACCTTGGTGGGCGTTGGCATGAAATCCATCTGCTATGATGAATGCCCATAACTTGAAATAATCTTCACATCTCGTTTGCCACAGCCGTGGATTAGAGCCATCAAATCGTGGCAATTCAATTTGCGGCCTGGCTGAGGCTCGCATACGATCCGAGCCACAGCGAGAGACTGAATTTCTCACGGAGATGACGATTCGCGCGTACCTCTAGCCAAGGGTGGGACATAGATGTTGTGGGTTCTCGCCTCTCGACTAGCGAGAGGACCTCCGTTCAGGCGTCATAGTCGGCCTTGTCCACCGCTCGAGATCTGAAGCGGATCTGCTCGATGTCGAGTGGAGCTCGGGCGGGCGCCATCGGCGGGCGGTGATGAGGCCATCCAGGTCTTGATCGACTCCTAAAGCAACTTGGTCATGGACTTGAGGAGGTAAATCGCTTTGTACCTTGGTATTGCGAAGATCATCGGTGGCGGCGACTTGGCGACCGTGGATGTTGCGGCCCTCGCCGATAGATTCTCCATGGCTTCTATGGCGCAAATCATGAAATCGGTGTGGTGTGGATGGCGGGGAACTCTAGGGACGGAAGAGCTCGATGCGGATGTAAGCTATCGGTTGTATATATTCGAATGGGGAATCAATTCACCATGGATGGTTGTTTCAAGCTCTCACCGCGACTCGCGAGGTTACGGCGAAGCCACCGTCCATTCCGGATCCACATGCAAAACACACCAATGGATATGATGAGGACATGACTACCATGGATATGACCAAAAATATTGCATACATGTATATTTGTGAGGTGATTTCTAATGCAACCTATGCAATAATTTATTTATGTCATATAGGACAAAAATACTTCACAAACTTTTGTGCCATGTCTATTTGCAGGCGTATGGGACATTTGTATAATCCACATATTAAGATAAGGGAGAAAATATTTTTACTTGCTGTTCAAAAGTTCTCTCACGTCACTTTTGAGCTAAGAAGATAGAGTCCAAGTCTCTCACGTTACGGATTCAGATTCGGACTGCAGACATACCTAACTCAAGCGCCAACAACGTTTTTATACAGACTCGAATTGGGTGATTCTTTTTTGTTGGAAAGTATATTTCATGCTATTTCCAACAATTGGATTCACCTTCAAATTCGTCCGGAGCATTGGGATATCGAAGAAACAATCGGCCTTCTGCGGAATCTGAGTCAAACAACAAGTCCAAAGATGTTGCATCACCTCCACTTGGGCCCATGAGCCTTGTACGACCTAGGTTGATTTTAGGCTGCCTTGGGATGTCCTTCCACCTTCTTGGCCGCCACCCCTTGCTCTATATAGGTAGATCCATCTAGCAGCTCTTTCCTTGGGATTTGTTTAGTTAAAGTTAATAGCATAACCCGTGTGCCGTTTGTCCAACGACCAGACCAAGACCGCTTTTGGATCCCCACCATTATCAATACTTCATCCATATTCACAATATTCAGATTGCTTTATTATATTCTTGCATGTTCTTGATTGCTTGCGAGGAATAGACCTTCCGTGGTAAGGCTGATCGTGCTTCCGCATAAATCGGTAACCTCGGGAGATGGTTTAGCGATTGCTAAGGCACAACGTCGTGCGTTTGTAGTCGGATCGTCAAAGTCGTCTCCACCAAATTGATAATTATCATCTCGTCGAAGATTGGGATCCTCGCCTCTATCAAGTGGTATCGGTTTTCAGGTTGCTCGGTGAAATTTCCAGTTATCCCTAGATTTGATTTATTTTCTTACCTATTGTCAAGAAAAAGCCACAAAAAGTTAGATCTATTCCTCCTTTGTCCTAGCCAGTCTGAGCCTTTGCAATTTTCTTTTAGTTGTTTGCATTATTGAATTATCATTTGCATCGCCGTGTCGAGTTCTTGGTCTTAGTGTCTAGTTCCTTTAGAGTTTGAGTTCTATTCACATTAGTCATGCCGCTGCATCATTATCCCTTCCGCTGTCCACCATCCCATCCATCAATTTCCACCACTTACGCCTTTTCATTGTCATAATCATAGTTGAGGTCATTCACATCTTACTTTGATCAATCTGCATCTTATCTAGGTCTTGAAAAGGGGAGAGAAAAAAGATAGAAAAAAGAAAAAAGGAAAGAAAAAAAGAAAAAAGAAAAAAGTGTGAGGAAAAAGAGAAAAAAAACAAAATTCGGATCTATCTAGACTCAATCTCGTAGTTGAATTCGGATTGGAATCATTTTTCTTGCATTGATCATGAGACATAACTTCCTCATACGAAGTCCGTTTTGGCTCTGCGAGTACTCAAATGAAAGCTAGCGACGAGCCACATCTAAATAGTTGCAGAAGTTATTTCAATATTTGGCACCTCAAAACCAGCTTGTAAATAGGTCTTTTTGCCCTCCAGAGTTCGCGCACGGTTTGTTCGATTTTTGAGCCAGTTTAGAATTCTTTGACTCCTCATATCAATTGAGATTGAGTGATTCTTTTTGCATTGGAAAGCTTGAGTTAGTTGCATTCTTTGAAAAATATATCAAAAATTGGCTCAAACTTTTCAAGAGAAATTTGGAGAATTAGCGTATATCATGCTTGGCAGGTTGTTTTTCATCATTATCTTTCTTGCCGTTGTGATCTTCACTTATATCTTGCTGTCGAGCTACTTAGTATCCTTCATTGATGCTAGTTGTGCTACGCCATGACCTCATTAGTGTTCTAGGCTCGTCTCTAGTCCGGTCTAGCCTAGGACCAGCATAATCTTGTCGTTGGCGTTTATTCGATGTTGCATCTTTGAATTGATTATTGCTAATTTTTGCTACCATATATAGCCAAACCAGCTCCACATATTTCTTCACCGTGTATCGTCGTTCCCAGCAATCGCTTTACACAATCTTGAGTTATTTGACACGCTGGTTTACTGTCACCACCTTTGCATGGTAAGAACTTGTAAGATATTGATATTTGCTATCTTTGGCGTTTTACCACCACATCCTAGTAGTTCATAGGAATATTATTCGAGATTTTGTTTCTTGTTTTCTACTAACTATGGCAGGTTTGAGTTGTTAGTTCTTGGGCTTCATCGGTGGGAGAATTTGCCATCACCTAAGAAAATACAAGAACCGTCACAAGAACACAACACATGAGAATGCACATGAGGTTAATGTTTCCATGCCATTTACTGGTCGTTTTAGGCCTGATTTACATATTGAATAGAGTCGAAATAAATGCTATATTTGCTTCCCACACTTTTGATGAGCATGGAAAGTTTCAAGTTGCGGTTAGTACTTTCGGTAGCTTCACTTTAGTTTGGTGGAGTGAATATTGTCGGTTAAACCATGATTATATACCTACTACTTGGGATGGTTTAAAACATGTCATGAGAGATAGATTCATCGATGTTTATTATACTCGTGGCATGATAAAAAAACTAGAACATTTAAAACAAGGTAGTGACAACTGTAACAAAATAGTATGATGATTTACAAACTACCTTGTTGCACTCATTTAGAAGAAAGTGAAGAAGATTTTATGGATAGATTTTGGGAGGATTAAACCATGATATTCAGTAGATACTAATTCATGAAGAGTGTTATCCTATGGACCATTTGTTTCGTCTTGCTTGTAAAGCTGAGCGAAATAAACGGCGTGTTGCCCACAAGGAGAACAAAGCGCGGTGCACATTCAACTGTTGATACAGATGTTTCTTCAACTACTAGGCGTACTATGACAACCACATCCGTTGTTCGAGCACTCACGTCATCTCCACCATGTGACACATCACCATCGAGGTGTCTGCATCATCTGAGTTGATCATAAGAAATGACAAAGTACGCATTTTCCACCTTCACATGAGAATGATGCATGCCTAGTTAACTTGAATACATCATGTGTTGAGTTACCTATTGATTTAAGCACACCACCTATTTTAGAGACTAGGTATTCTTTGTCATGAATCGTCATGTGATCAATTAACTGAAATACCAACAATTTTGAGTGCACCCATTAAATTAATTGTTGATGCAAAAGAAGCAATGTTTAATCATTTGATATCACCTCTAATCTTGGTGATGATTACGTGTCAAATGACTTATTTCATGTTTGCTTATTTAAGCATGTTGTAGCATGTAAATTTTATTCAAGTAAGATTTATTCACCAATGTTGGGATGGCAATGATGAACATTGGCAATCCTTTGATATGAATAAGAGCTTAACTTATATGTACAACTTGAGTTGCAATATTTTCATTCCTTCTAATACTTGTGACAATATTTTGGCTTTACATTTTATGATATGAAAGTTACTCATGTATACATGTGTCATATGTGCAAAAATTAAGAAAGTAAAATGAATGGCATATACATATACAGCATGTGCATCTTGTCTCTTTTGTTAGCTACATTTCAGATTAAACAAGCATGAGGGAAGGCTTTGTTTTCAAGAAGGGAGGATAATGAGGACATGACTACCATGGATATGACCAAAAATATTGCATACATGTATATTTGTGAGGTGATTTCTAATGCAAACTATGCAATAATTTATTTATGCCATCTGGGACAAAAATACTTTACAAACTTTTGTGCCATGTATATTTGCAAGCGTATGGGACATTTGTACAATCCACATATGAAGATAAGAGAAAAGAATTTTTGCTGTTCAAAATTCGCTCACGTCACTTTTGGGCCAGAGAAGATAGAGTTCAAGTCTCTTACGTTCTGGATTCAGATTCGGACTGCACAGACATACGACTCAAAACGCCAACAACTTTTTATATGGACTCCAAATTGGGTGATTCTTTTTTGTTGAAAAGTAGATTTCGTGCTCTTTCCAACCCAATTGGATTCACCTTCAAATTCGTCCGGAGGTGAGATATCGAAGAAACAATCTGGCGTTGCAGCAGAATCCGAGGTCAAACAACAAGTCCAAAGGTGTTGCATCACCTCCACTTGGGCCCATGAGCCTTGTACGACCTAGGGTTGATTTTAGGCTGCCTTGGGACGTCCTCTCACCTCCTTGGCCGCCACCCCTTGCTCTTATATAAGTAGATCCATCTAGTAGATCTTTCCTTAGGATTTGTTTAGTTAAAGTTAGCCAGCGCAACTTCATGTGCCGTTTGTGTCCAGCGACCAGACCAAAACGCTTTCAAATCCCCATTATCAATACTTCATCCATATTACGCAATATTCAGATTGCTTTATCATATTCTTGCATGTTCTTGATTGCTTGCAGGAATAGACCTTAAATAGTTAGGCTGATCGTGCTTCCAGCATCGTTAGTAACCTCGGGAATTGGTTTAGAATTGCTAAGGCATAGCGTCGTTACGCGTGTATGTCGATCGTCAAAGTTGTCTCCACAAATCGATAGTTATCATCTTATCGAAAGATGGGACCCTCGCCTCTAATATATATCTCGCGTACACCCCTTATTGGGCCCAATTAAGACTGCAAGCCCTTGGGGAAGATGCTTTGGTCGGCAGTGTGCTGAGATCTTGACCCAGGTGAATCCTCGCCTTCATACGCTCTGGTTGCTCTACCCGATGCCTTGATCGCTGACATACGGTTAGTAAGTCATAACTTAAAGCCGGAACCCATCGCCTAGGGTTACGTCATCGTGTAATTGGAAGCGTTGCTAGAAGGTACTAGCTTCCTTTGTCATGCCAACCACCATGCTTCCTTTTGTTTGGTTGTGAAAGTCGTTATATCGACTAGAGGGGTGAATAGGCGATTTTATGAAATTCTTCAGCGAGGAATTTGCGGTGAGGAAATTCATAGCGAAGAACTATTTATGTGGAATAAGTACTCGAGTAAACATAACAGGATACACACATAGTCGGCATGATGAAATGAAGACTAGAGCAGTCTGAGGAAGCGTAATCACGGGATAACAAGATGAAGACAAAGCGGTGAAGAAATTGGGCGAGGAATTTGTGAAAGTCTTGATCAAAAGTCTTGCACAGATATATGAACAACATGCAACACAGAATGAAAATGAATGAGTTGAGAAATAGAACCCGTCAGTTGGTGAAGACAATGATTTGGTAGACCAGGTTCAAGCTGTTGTCTCGGTTATACGTCTGGTTGGAGGGTGAGTATTTAAACTTCGAGGACACACGATCCGGACACCCGATCTCACGAGCGCAACTCGGACACCCGTCCTCACCGTATTCTCCTTGAACTAAGACCACGCAGGCCTCGTCCAATCACTCGTGGTAAGTCTTGGTGACTTCAAACCTTCACACACTTGGTCACTCGGCGATCCACAATTCCTCTTGGATGCTCTAGACCTTGGCCTTTGACCGTCGGAAGAAGCAGATCTTCAAAGGTAACAAGCGTCGGATCACGCGAGATCAATTTCTTGATGATGCTCAATCACTTTGGGTTTTTAATGGGGGTTTGGTTTTGGATTTTCCTCACTTGATGATTTTCGCTCAAAGTCCTCGGAGGATGGGTTGCTCTCAAATGACAAGTGTCAAGTTTTCTCGGAGCAGCCAACCAACTAGTGGTTGTGAGGCGACTATTTATAGCCTAGGGGCAGCCCGACATGATAAGACATAAATGCCCTTCAATGATATGACCGTTAGGTGGATAAGATATTTTTTGTCGTGGCGCGGCACGACAGCATCGGAAATTTGACTTTCAAAGTCCTCGGGGCTATCATGTTCCTCCTTTGTAGGCAATTCGCTGGCGAATTCCTAACTCCTCGATCGAGCAAAGTCATCGGTGACGGAAGAACACATCTCTATCCTTTGAAGAATTTGGTGAAGCTGTATGAGATTTCAATGGCTTCACTCGAAGGGATTGGTAGGTGTAGGATTTTGAGTTGAGCATCACATGGAAATTTTTCCTTAGTATTTCCTCGACCCCCTTAACGATGCAGTGTTTCCTATGACTCAAGAAAGAAAATGAAACTACGAAAACAAAAGTCTTCACGCTTCATATTCCTCGAATGAATATCAAGTCTTCATGGTCACCAATTTCTTCACTTTCAAAGTCTTTAGAAAGTCTTGAGAATATCAAAGTCTTGATTGAAGAACTTCATTTTAGAAATTGACTTTCTCTGTAAATCAAACTCCTCATAGACTTATAGACCTGTGTACACTCACGAGCATATCGATTACTTAACCTATAAGTCTTCAATACACCAAAATCACTAAGGGCACTAGATGCACTTACAATCTCCCCTTTTGGTGATTGATGACAACATAGGTTAAGTTTTCAACGAGGATAAACATATGAAGTGTAAATCTGATATTGAGGATTTGATTGCAAGATATAGAAGAACTCTGAATATGTGCATAATGAGGAATTTGCTTTTGAGGATGCACATTTGAAGTTTGAATCATGGGATCTCCCCTATATCTTGTAATTCATACCGCATTTGATATATATACTATGAAGAATTTGAAATGCATGATGAAATATGGTGCGATATTTATGAGATTGCATCGTGCAATGATATTAACGAGGAATAAGCATGAGAATAGCACATCAAAATGTCGAGCTCAAATATCACATTGAGCTTAGTGCTTCAAGCATCGAGCATAACGTATCAAAAGGCATCGAAGCACGATCAAAAGTATTGAAACCGCGATGCAAAATCGGCACAATGCACGATCAAAAGTATCGAGGCCCATCAGTTTAAGATTACAACTCGATCAATAAAAGTTTGGAAGAGCGAGTTGTAACTAATAAGCCATAGTATAAACCCACTTGAAGACTAACTCAGATTTCTCCCCTTTGTCATCAAATGACCAAAGGATCGGCGAGGACCGCATACGAAGATATTCAAGTTGATGGAGGCGCCCGGCATTATCGAGTTGGTTGTTGAAGTAGGGCCTGCCGCGATGTCGTCAAATCTTCATATTCATCGGTTTAGCGATGAAGAATAAAACTAGCCACCGTCAGGAACTTTGACTCTCTTGAATTTCTTGGAGTAGTGCGAGACAGTCATAAGCTTCACGAAGACCCATAGTCTTCAATTCTTCATGAATAGACATGATTGAGAACAGCCAGTGCGGTTGAGGGTTTCATGAAGGTAGTCTTGGTTTTCTTCACGCATTATGCGTTGAGGTCATATTATGAAGAATTGCAGCAAATTGGTGCTTGACCCATTTCGATTGCGATCAACCTTCGATGAAGGCGGAGTAACTCATGATCGATCATCACAGGTCTTTGTAGCTTGGTGTTTCTTGGTTGAAGTATTTCGGTATCATCGTAGCGAGTCGTCATTGGTGGAGTAAGATGCAGCTTTGCGAAACTGACCATCAATGGGCGAGTGCCTTCATCAATTACTGTTGCCTTGCCCTTGTCATCGAGATGATGAAATTGGTAAACGAGGACTTCAATGGGCGGAGAAGCTGCCATGATTAGTGTCGACCTTGTAGTTGGTGAAGATCTTGCCCTTATGAATCTCATGATCCAAGCGCATATGGCTTCACTCAAAAGGTGACATTGCAATATTGGCGAGTCCTCATGAAGAAATCATGGAAGTTGGTAGGCGCCATGAATGATATTGAAAAGCATGTTCTTCATGATGCCAGACGTCTTCATCATTTGAGTCGTGGCCTTTGATTGGACTCATAGTCTTCGTCAAGATCATGTACACGATCCGAGGCACATATAGCAAATCCCGAGGAATTTGGTTAGAGGGGCTTGGCCGATGGCTTCATCGATACTTGCATGAAGTGATCGGACGATTCACGTTCATTGTAGAGCAGCAGCGATTCATGGGGAGGATCAAGAGGAAGGACGCGAAGCAATTGATTCTTTGGTGCCTTGGTAGTATTTCATCATCAATCCAGAACCCATGAGTTGATGTCTTGACATCTCCGGTGATGTCAGGGTAAGGCCAAGAATGAGTTCTTCATTCGATCCACATATATCGGTGCAGAAATTCAGCAGCCACATCGTGAAGAAACGAATCTTGGCTCGAAAGCAGCGGTGATTCCATATCCACATGAGGAATATGCTCATGGTGAAGATCTTGTCCTTGTCGAATAGCGAGGAATAGAAATTTGCTTGTGTTGGAGTCGAGCGTCTTTTCCTCATTGACGAGTCATAAGTTGTAGGCGATGAAGAACACATGCTCGAAGAAACCTTCAGCCTTGAACTTTTGCTTGCTTGAAGCGGATTCTTTGGCTTGGCGAGAGGAATATCTGTTATTTGAAGCACAACCTCGGGAATCGCGATTTCAGGTTCTTGAGGAGAATTTCTGGTTCCTCTCCTTGTGCGATTTGAGGATCGATGAGTGGGTTCTTGGCGCTAGTGGCTGGAATCTCTTCGTTGGCGAGATGATGTGGGATGAGTTTCTTGAGCCCATTTGAGCAGTAGTATCGGTGGTGAGGAACTTGTTGAAGCGGAGTGAAGAGGGTATTGGGTGTTGACTTTCCCAAAGTCATCGTTCATCCGGTGTAGTGCTCCCAATATCACGTCTTCATCTTCTTTTCAATTTCAACACCTGCCTCTTGATTTGTGAACTGAGGCGCGGGTGAGAAGCAACGAGGAGTTGAAGAAGCTTCCACTTCAATTTCTTCATCAAGCTGTTACGAAGCGACAGCAGTTGATTTTCTTCATCGATCCGCTTGGGATCGTGTATTCTTCTCCAAGGGAATTTCCTTGGATGACATGGAGGAAATGGGAATGGCATCAATAGGATTTTCAATCGAGCTGGTCATTGGCTTCAATTTCTTGGCCGAAGAATTTGGCCATTGATGCCTTCCTTTTCTTCCTTGCAGCTCGTTCTGCGGCCTTTGTCTTCTTCACTTCATAGGCGGAAGGAAGAATTGGAGTTGGTGTTGGTGCGAGGTGAGGATTGTGATACATTTCTTGAGCTGGCCAGTGCGGTTGCCTGTTTCCTTGATTCTTGGCGCACCACTAGTGGATGCCAGGAATTTCTTCACAGGTGGAATGGAGTCATCAGCCTGGAACTTGTGTTTTCATTAGCGAAGTCATCGCCAGATCTTGGCATGTTCTTGGCAGGCTGGCAGATTCTTGACTGAGGTTTTCTTGTTGCGATGGAGCTGCAGATTTGACATTTTCTTCGTCGGTGGCGAATCTCACCTTGGCTCCTTGCGGTCGCATTATAAGCATCAAAATCCTTGCTGGTGCTTGGATTTACGATTGAGCTTTAAGAAGTTCTTGAAGTCAAGTTGATGATGTTTTTCTCGAGCTTCTCTTTTCTTGCTTTTGCTCTCTTCAATTCCGAGCCTTTTCAAATTTCCATTTCTCTTGAGAGATGAAATGGTTCACATGTGACTTTGACCAGAGTCGATGGCGGATCCGGAAGAGGAGTGTGGATCCATGCCCAGTCAATGAAGTCTAGGATCTTCTTGGGATCCAAGAAGCCACTTGTTCCTTTGGCTCTAGCGGCCTTGGTCGGTCATCTCTGATGATTTCTTCAAGTTCTTCATCGAGGCTTCATCATAGAGGAACATGAATGCAACCTTTCTTTTTGGACTTGGCGAGGACCGCGTCCATGATTGCTTTTGTCTTGATGAGTGGGACTGTTGAGGACATTGGTGCGGTGAGGAACTTCTTTGAAACACGAAGCAATGGAGAATCCTTGAGTCCTTTGACAAGTTGCAAGATGCAGGTGTTGAGGACTTGGAGGCTGCTGAGGATTTTGAATGACGGCGATGATCTAAAATTTGCCGTGAGGGGTGAGGAACTGGAGGCGTGAGGTGTGACGGTGAAGCACTTGGCTTGCGTCAGAGCTTCTTTGGCATTGATTTCCTCGGCTTGACCGAGGGCTCAGCATGACGGCGGCAGCAGATCCTCATTGAATTTCCTCCTGCCTCCTTGGCATCTTGCCAATTTGGCTTGGCGCTGGACCATTCTTCAAGAAAGCCTTCACCATGTTTGATGCTAGTGGGATCTGCGACTTGGCGGTGCGGAGGAGCTCTTGGGCATGGAGGTTGAGGCGAATTTCCTCATGTACTTAGGAGTGACATATGGTATTCTCGCCATTCTCGTGCCCATCTCCTTTCTATTCTCTGTATCGCTTTGCGCTGATTTTCAGTCTCCTTGCCAAATTTGGATTCATCGGTGTCACGATAGTCTTTGTATATTTCCTCGGGAATCTCAAAAGCGATCATGACTTCGGTTTCTTTCCTCCTTTTGTGGTCTCTTGCCTTCGCCATTTTCTTGGTGAAGAATTTGAACAATAGAGCACTCTGAAGAAGTATCAGTTTTTCTTCAAGAGCAACTGCAAATGAGTTAAGTTGATGAGAACCTAGTGATTCAGGACATGAGTACCTTTGAGCAGTGTAGGTCGAGAATTTGGAGAGGTCATATCGTTCTCGAAGATTTTCAAAAGAAGCAAGTTTTGAGAATTTGACCAGTTTGAGCCTTGAGGAATTTCACTAAGCGTTTCGTCTTAGGTTCGAGTTGTCTGATCGAAAATCCGCTGAATTGAGGAATCTTGAAGAAATGAATGCTTAGGAGATAAATCAAGAACATATAGTGTGTGAGTGTTCATATGTGAAGATTTTGAAGAGTAAAAACACCTTTGAAGATTTTGATTTGAGAATCAAGCGAGTAATAAAGTGACTTTTAATTACGGGCGAAGAACGACGACGAGATGAACTGTAGAAGTTAGTCACGTTAGATCTTCCACGCCCTAACTTGGCGGAGAAGACAACTTCTGGCGGCGGAGTGAAGATTTCATGACCGTGAAGTCTGGCAGCGATGAGGTCGAGCGGTGAAGCTTTTCACACGGCGATGGAGTAGCAGCGGCGCTAGGGTTTGAGGAGAGCTCGGCGAGACAGCGATCGGCGGAGTAAATGAAGTGAGGAGGGTAAAGGGGTATTTATAGCCATGGTGAAAAACTATTAGCCGAAGATTTTGGGAATGCCTGCCCTTTCTCCTTCCGCGCGATGTATGTCACCCACGTCTGTGCGGATAAGATCGTGTAAGATCGTGGGTGATTAAACTAATACATCGTGGGATGCGGAGCGGTTTGAGTAAAACCGAAAATTTTGGATAGATTTGTTTAAAGTTTAGTTCTTAATTTCTTCAGCTGTATCAAGGACCGGTGAAGACTTTGAGCAGTTTCAATCGAACGCACATGAAGAATTTGTGAATAGATTGGATTGAGTATAGCATAGAGGAAGGGTCCGATCACATTCACTTAGCGAAATCGCAACTTGAAGAATTAGCATGGTTAGGGGCCTCTTGAGGAGTCCTAGATTAGGGAATGTCGGATAGCGAACTATCACCTTTGGCGGACTCTGGACTATGAAGATACAAGATTGAAGACTTCGTCCGTGTCGGATGGGACTTTCCTTGGTGTGGAAGGAAAGCTTGGCGTCTGGATATGTAGATCTCCTACCATTATAGCTGACTCGTGTAACCCTAACCCTCTTTGGTGCCTATATAAACGGAGGGTTTTAGTCCAGTGGGGCGAACAACAAGCATACCATAGGCTAGCTTCTGGGTTTAGCCTCGATATAAGTGGTAGATCTACTCTTGTACTACCCATATCATCCATATTAATCAAGCGAGGAGTAGGGTTTTACCTCCATCGAGAGGGCTGAACACAGGTAAAAACATCATGTCCCTTGTCTCTGTTACCATCCACCTAGGCATTGCAGTTCGGGACCCCCTACCGAGATCCGCGGTTTGACACCACACGGTAGCCTTGAGAAATAGCCCGCAAGCAAATCTTTATCCTCCAGTTTGAAGAAGCATCCCTCAATCCATTGGACCAAACCTTGTGCCACCGATTGGTGGTCGGCGGCGAATCACGCTCTGCAATATCTTAACGAGGCGGAGATGAGCATCAATAGAAGGCGACTTGAGTACTGTTGGTGTGGTTGCACCTGATGGTTCAATTGTGAAACATGGAAGGCTGGATGAATTTGGCTAGGCATGGTAGCTGCGGTGATAAACCACTTCGCCGATCTTCTCCGGGATAAAAGCATTAAAATACTTGAAGGCAAGCTTGTATTAGCTCTATACCACCGACATTTGCATGTATGGCTGAAGTTTGAGAACACCGATGCCCACAAAGGTTCTCTCTGTGCATTTCTTATCGGCACGATGTTTCATTCTTTGTTGAACATACAGCAGATGTTGGCGCACTAACTATTGAACAACCTCTCGGCATCCAACCATATTGCAGATCAATTAGATCAACGCATGAAGCTAAAATCGCCAAGTGCTAAGGACCATGGCTATAAGAACCTCAAAAGATTTATTGAGTGCTGAATGCCAATTAGTATTGTACCAAAATTCACAAAGGGAGCCACCGAGCTCATTTCTTGGTGAGCCTTGAAACAACATAAAAACACTCCACTGTTGATTGCACTCGGTCTGTCCGCCAGGTTTCGGGTGATCGTTGTGCTCATGTTAAGTACAACTCTGTCCTTCTCACTAAGGCCTGCCAAAGTAGTTGGTGAACAGGGTCTCTCTACGACACAATATATAGAGGCATACCATGAAGTTTGTAGATATTTTCCAAGAATACATCGGGAATCTTACAGGCGTATATGGATGTTTGACATGGATAAAATGTCCATATTTTGTGAACTTGTCAATAACCACAATAATGCAATCATATTGATCGAGGAAGAAGGCAACCACGAGATAAGATCCATAGTCAAAGTTTCCCAAGCTCTGGCAAGAACAGCTAAAAAGACAATTACTGGATAAGCCACTCTTTCAGGTTTTGCTTGTTGACGAGATAAACAAGACTACACAAACTGCTGGATCTTCTTCTTCATACCAACCCACTTAAATAGTGCGAATTCATTTGTAAGTGAGGAAAACACGAGTGTACCCCCAAAGGAGTGTCATGGAAGGCTGACGAGATCTTTATATCTGAGATCTTTGTCATTGCCCACCCAAATGCAACCCTTGTATCTTATTGCTCCTGGACCAACTGAAAATTGTTTACGGATTTAGGCTGCCTTGGCAGTTGTTGCAATAGCTCTTGTGCTTTTGGATCATCCTTATAGCTGACAACAACATCTTCAAGCCAACTAGGTTTGACACCAGAAATTGCTAGCACTTGAGAATTTACTTGGGGTCTTCTAGAGAGAGCATCAGCTGCAGAATTGTCAGAACCCTTTTTGTAGACAATTTTATAGTTGAGCCCCATCATCTTTGTAAGTGATTTTGCTGCCAAGGAGTATGTAACCTCTGATCAGACAGATTAATCAAGCTCTTCTGATCTGGCCTGATGATGAATTCCTGAAATTGCAAATATGGTCTCCATTGTTCAATAGCTAATAATATAGATAGATATTCTTCTTCATAGGCAGATAGATCTTTGTTCACAGGGCCCAATGCTCGCTAATAAAAGCAATGGGGGTGGTCTGTTGCATGAGAACAGCACCAATACCAACATCACAAGCATCAGTTTCAACCACAAACTGTTTGGAAAAATCAGGTAAGCGCTAACACAAGGGCATTAATAAGATCTTGCTTGAGTTTGGAAAGATAGCTCTATAGCTGGTGTCCAAACAAAGATAGTTCCTTTTTGACCGTCATTGATGGCCTACTAATCATTCCATATATTTTGATAAACTTCACGTAATATCCGATTAAGCCCGGAAATCCTCCAACTTGTTTGACATCGGGGAACTAGCCAATTCTTGGCAGTTGTAATTTTCTTTGGCATCGGTGGAATTCCTTGTCACTAATGACATGGCCCAAATAAGCAATTTCTTGCTAGCAAAGTCACACTTGCTCGGTTTGACCATCCATTGTTTTCCAACGAATGCTCAACACCTTGTCAAGGTGTATGAATGTTCCTTGAGGTTTTTCGATATGAGGATGTCATCAAAGAAACACCTGCCGATGGTCCTCTCTGTCAGCTGGAGCTAAATCTGTGTTCATTGCTCCTTAGAAGGTATTAGGTGCTCGATCAGGACCCATAGCTACTACGGTGAACTCATAGTGGCGAGAATGTGTTTTGAAGGCAGTCTTAAATTCCTCTCTGGTGCCAATCTGATTTGATGGTATCGACTCTAAGATCAACTTAGAAAACCAACAAGCTCCGCAAGTTCATCCAATAACTCATCTATGACAGGAATAGGATACCTACTTTTCCTTTAAGGGGCATTGACATGTCACGCGAAATCACCAGCCTCCAATCTCCCTCTTCTTTTTCTTGACCATTAGAGCAAGAGAAAGAAAATGGGCTATTGCTCACAATCGAGACCCCTTGCAACATTGCTTGCCCTTTTCCATTTCAACCTTGGTGGGGAAGAATTTTATGAGTCGATGGACCTTGGTTGTGCCCGAGAATTAGGGGTATAATGTGGTCAAATTGTCTTGGGAGAGCAGACCAGTGGGTGGAGAAAAAACTACAACATATTTGTCGATGAGAGCTTGAATTTGGTAATTGTTCCTTTTGTTCGAGAATTAGTGTTACGAAAAATAGCCATAATAGTAAAGGCACATTCCTCGGCGATTCTCCTTGTAAAGTATTGTAGCACCCTTGTCTGAAATGAAAGCCATTTTGTTCCCAATCAATGTATGGGACTGTGCAGCTAGCCAATCTAGGCCCAAAATACCATCATAACCACCTAAGGAATGAAGAAATCATGTGAAAATTCTTGTCCTTGACAACTAGCAGCAGGTGTTTCACTTGCTGAGCAAATCAATTTTCCTCCACCTGCTACCTTGATAGCAGCTGCTTTAATCTCAGTAATTCTTGAGAGAATGTGGTGCGGAGAACTGTCGGGAATGAGTGAGTCTGCGGAATCAACTAGGAACTTAAGTTACATCCCTTATGATTCTTGGCAATGTGAGGAGACAATCTGGCTCTTTGTTACTAGCGCGATTCTTTGACAGCAACATTAGAATATCAGAGTCACTATCTGATTCATCAAGGGAAGAAGTGGAGCTCTCCAACTGCTCAATGAGCTCTTGTACCACATGCAAGTGAACCGTGGACTTGCACTGATGATCTTTGGACCATTTCTCACCATAGATGAAACACAACCCTTTTGCTTTCCTGTTATTCCTCATAGAAATCCACTTGTCTTCAGCTGACAGGGTTCTGTGACCCTCAACTAGTTCCTTTCTTCCACTGACTTGGCCTTGTAATGATAAGGACACGAGGATGTTGTACTCCTTTTGCGGTGATGTCTTATAATTCTCCGAATTCTTCATGTGAGCTTGACTCATAGCGCATCTAGATCTCGGGGTTTATGCATAGCTATGGCCATTCAGACACACTGGTTTCAGTCCATCTATGAAGCAGTGGTGTAATGCAATGGATCAGAGTTGGTTTCATAAGCCATGAGCTGGTCATACAACTCGCAAACTGCTCCACATATTCCTCCTTGTCGGTCTAATTGATTACGAACATCTTCCGCATAAGATTAAGTGTGCTGATTCTGCCATACCTAGTTTGCAATGGGTTGCGAATTTAGTCCGATCTTGATCTGCAGTCCTCCTTTGCTTGACTCCAACCAGCGGCGGTTGCACCTTGGTGGGCGTTGGCATGAAATCCATCTGCTATGATGAGTGCCCCATAACTTGAAATAATCCTCACATCTCGTTTGCCACAGCCGTGGATTGGAGCCATCAAATCGCGGCAATTCAATTTGCGGCCTGGCTGAGGCTCGCATACGATCCGAGCCACAGCGAGAGACTGAATTTCTCACGGAGATGACGATTCGCGCGTACCTCTAGCCAAGGGTGGGACATAGATGTTGTGGGTTCTCGCCTCTCGACTAGCGAGAGGACCTCCGTTCAGGCGTCATAGTCGGCCTTGTCCACCGCTCGAGATCTGAAGCGGATCTGCTCGATGTCGAGTGGAGCTCGGGCGGGCGCCATCGGCGGGCGGTGATGAGGCCATCCAGGTCTTGATCGACTCCTAAAGCAACTTGGTCATGGACTTGAGGAGGTAAATCGCTTTGTACCTTGGTATTGCGAAGATCATCGGTGGCGGCGACTTGGCGACCGTGGATGTTGCGGCCCTCGCCGATAGATTCTCCATGGCTTCTATGGCGCAAATCATGAAATCGGTGTGGTGTGGATGGCGGGGAACTCTAGGGACGGAAGAGCTCGATGCGGATGTAAGCTATCGGTTGTATATATTCGAATGGGGAATCAATTCACCATGGATGGTTGTTTCAAGCTCTCACCGCGACTCGCGAGGTTACGGCGAAGCCACCGTCCATTCCGGATCCACATGCAAAACACACCAATGGATATGATGAGGACATGACTACCATGGATATGACCAAAAATATTGCATACATGTATATTTGTGAGGTGATTTCTAATGCAACCTATGCAATAATTTATTTATGTCATATAGGACAAAAATACTTCACAAACTTTTGTGCCATGTCTATTTGCAGGCGTATGGGACATTTGTATAATCCACATATTAAGATAAGGGAGAAAATATTTTTACTTGCTGTTCAAAAGTTCTCTCACGTCACTTTTGAGCTAAGAAGATAGAGTCCAAGTCTCTCACGTTACGGATTCAGATTCGGACTGCAGACATACCTAACTCAAGCGCCAACAACGTTTTTATACAGACTCGAATTGGGTGATTCTTTTTTGTTGGAAAGTATATTTCATGCTATTTCCAACAATTGGATTCACCTTCAAATTCGTCCGGAGCATTGGGATATCGAAGAAACAATCGGCCTTCTGCGGAATCTGAGTCAAACAACAAGTCCAAAGATGTTGCATCACCTCCACTTGGGCCCATGAGCCTTGTACGACCTAGGTTGATTTTAGGCTGCCTTGGGATGTCCTTCCACCTTCTTGGCCGCCACCCCTTGCTCTATATAGGTAGATCCATCTAGCAGCTCTTTCCTTGGGATTTGTTTAGTTAAAGTTAATAGCATAACCCGTGTGCCGTTTGTCCAACGACCAGACCAAGACCGCTTTTGGATCCCCACCATTATCAATACTTCATCCATATTCACAATATTCAGATTGCTTTATTATATTCTTGCATGTTCTTGATTGCTTGCGAGGAATAGACCTTCCGTGGTAAGGCTGATCGTGCTTCCGCATAAATCGGTAACCTCGGGAGATGGTTTAGCGATTGCTAAGGCACAACGTCGTGCGTTTGTAGTCGGATCGTCAAAGTCGTCTCCACCAAATTGATAATTATCATCTCGTCGAAGATTGGGATCCTCGCCTCTATCAAGTGGTATCGGTTTTCAGGTTGCTCGGTGAAATTTCCAGTTATCCCTAGATTTGATTTATTTTCTTACCTATTGTCAAGAAAAAGCCACAAAAAGTTAGATCTATTCCTCCTTTGTCCTAGCCAGTCTGAGCCTTTGCAATTTTCTTTTAGTTGTTTGCATTATTGAATTATCATTTGCATCGCCGTGTCGAGTTCTTGGTCTTAGTGTCTAGTTCCTTTAGAGTTTGAGTTCTATTCACATTAGTCATGCCGCTGCATCATTATCCCTTCCGCTGTCCACCATCCCATCCATCAATTTCCACCACTTACGCCTTTTCATTGTCATAATCATAGTTGAGGTCATTCACATCTTACTTTGATCAATCTGCATCTTATCTAGGTCTTGAAAAGGGGAGAGAAAAAAGATAGAAAAAAGAAAAAAGGAAAGAAAAAAAGAAAAAAGAAAAAAGTGTGAGGAAAAAGAGAAAAAAAACAAAATTCGGATCTATCTAGACTCAATCTCGTAGTTGAATTCGGATTGGAATCATTTTTCTTGCATTGATCATGAGACATAACTTCCTCATACGAAGTCCGTTTTGGCTCTGCGGTACTCAAATGAAAGCTAGCGACGAGCCACATCTAAATAGTTGCAGAAGTTATTTCAATATTTGGCACCTCAAAACCAGCTTGTAAATAGGTCTTTTTGCCCTCCAGAGTTCGCGCACGGTTTGTTCGATTTTTGAGCCAGTTTAGAATTCTTTGACTCCTCATATCAATTGAGATTGAGTGATTCTTTTTGCATTGGAAAGCTTGAGTTAGTTGCATTCTTTGAAAAATATATCAAAAATTGGCTCAAACTTTTCAAGAGAAATTTGGAGAATTAGCGTATATCATGCTTGGCAGGTTGTTTTTCATCATTATCTTTCTTGCCGTTGTGATCTTCACTTATATCTTGCTGTCGAGCTACTTAGTATCCTTCATTGATGCTAGTTGTGCTACGCCATGACCTCATTAGTGTTCTAGGCTCGTCTCTAGTCCGGTCTAGCCTAGGACCAGCATAATCTTGTCGTTGGCGTTTATTCGATGTTGCATCTTTGAATTGATTATTGCTAATTTTTGCTACCATATATAGCCAAACCAGCTCCACATATTTCTTCACCGTGTATCGTCGTTCCCAGCAATCGCTTTACACAATCTTGAGTTATTTGACACGCTGGTTTACTGTCACCACCTTTGCATGGTAAGAACTTGTAAGATATTGATATTTGCTATCTTTGGCGTTTTACCACCACATCCTAGTAGTTCATAGGAATATTATTCGAGATTTTGTTTCTTGTTTTCTACTAACTATGGCAGGTTTGAGTTGTTAGTTCTTGGGCTTCATCGGTGGGAGAATTTGCCATCACCTAAGAAAATACAAGAACCGTCACAAGAACACAACACATGAGAATGCACATGAGGTTAATGTTTCCATGCCATTTACTGGTCGTTTTAGGCCTGATTTACATATTGAATAGAGTCGAAATAAATGCTATATTTGCTTCCCACACTTTTGATGAGCATGGAAAGTTTCAAGTTGCGGTTAGTACTTTCGGTAGCTTCACTTTAGTTTGGTGGAGTGAATATTGTCGGTTAAACCATGATTATATACCTACTACTTGGGATGGTTTAAAACATGTCATGAGAGATAGATTCATCGATGTTTATTATACTCGTGGCATGATAAAAAAACTAGAACATTTAAAACAAGGTAGTGACAACTGTAACAAAATAGTATGATGATTTACAAACTACCTTGTTGCACTCATTTAGAAGAAAGTGAAGAAGATTTTATGGATAGATTTTGGGAGGATTAAACCATGATATTCAGTAGATACTAATTCATGAAGAGTGTTATCCTATGGACCATTTGTTTCGTCTTGCTTGTAAAGCTGAGCGAAATAAACGGCGTGTTGCCCACAAGGAGAACAAAGCGCGGTGCACATTCAACTGTTGATACAGATGTTTCTTCAACTACTAGGCGTACTATGACAACCACATCCGTTGTTCGAGCACTCACGTCATCTCCACCATGTGACACATCACCATCGAGGTGTCTGCATCATCTGAGTTGATCATAAGAAATGACAAAGTACGCATTTTCCACCTTCACATGAGAATGATGCATGCCTAGTTAACTTGAATACATCATGTGTTGAGTTACCTATTGATTTAAGCACACCACCTATTTTAGAGACTAGGTATTCTTTGTCATGAATCGTCATGTGATCAATTAACTGAAATACCAACAATTTTGAGTGCACCCATTAAATTAATTGTTGATGCAAAAGAAGCAATGTTTAATCATTTGATATCACCTCTAATCTTGGTGATGATTACGTGTCAAATGACTTATTTCATGTTTGCTTATTTAAGCATGTTGTAGCATGTAAATTTTATTCAAGTAAGATTTATTCACCAATGTTGGGATGGCAATGATGAACATTGGCAATCCTTTGATATGAATAAGAGCTTAACTTATATGTACAACTTGAGTTGCAATATTTTCATTCCTTCTAATACTTGTGACAATATTTTGGCTTTACATTTTATGATATGAAAGTTACTCATGTATACATGTGTCATATGTGCAAAAATTAAGAAAGTAAAATGAATGGCATATACATATACAGCATGTGCATCTTGTCTCTTTTGTTAGCTACATTTCAGATTAAACAAGCATGAGGGAAGGCTTTGTTTTCAAGAAGGGAGGATAATGAGGACATGACTACCATGGATATGACCAAAAATATTGCATACATGTATATTTGTGAGGTGATTTCTAATGCAAACTATGCAATAATTTATTTATGCCATCTGGGACAAAAATACTTTACAAACTTTTGTGCCATGTATATTTGCAAGCGTATGGGACATTTGTACAATCCACATATGAAGATAAGAGAAAAGAATTTTTGCTGTTCAAAATTCGCTCACGTCACTTTTGGGCCAGAGAAGATAGAGTTCAAGTCTCTTACGTTCTGGATTCAGATTCGGACTGCACAGACATACGACTCAAAACGCCAACAACTTTTTATATGGACTCCAAATTGGGTGATTCTTTTTTGTTGAAAAGTAGATTTCGTGCTCTTTCCAACCCAATTGGATTCACCTTCAAATTCGTCCGGAGGTGAGATATCGAAGAAACAATCTGGCGTTGCAGCAGAATCCGAGGTCAAACAACAAGTCCAAAGGTGTTGCATCACCTCCACTTGGGCCCATGAGCCTTGTACGACCTAGGGTTGATTTTAGGCTGCCTTGGGACGTCCTCTCACCTCCTTGGCCGCCACCCCTTGCTCTTATATAAGTAGATCCATCTAGTAGATCTTTCCTTAGGATTTGTTTAGTTAAAGTTAGCCAGCGCAACTTCATGTGCCGTTTGTGTCCAGCGACCAGACCAAAACGCTTTCAAATCCCCATTATCAATACTTCATCCATATTACGCAATATTCAGATTGCTTTATCATATTCTTGCATGTTCTTGATTGCTTGCAGGAATAGACCTTAAATAGTTAGGCTGATCGTGCTTCCAGCATCGTTAGTAACCTCGGGAATTGGTTTAGAATTGCTAAGGCATAGCGTCGTTACGCGTGTATGTCGATCGTCAAAGTTGTCTCCACAAATCGATAGTTATCATCTTATCGAAAGATGGGACCCTCGCCTCTAATATATATCTCGCGTACACCCCTTATTGGGCCCAATTAAGACTGCAAGCCCTTGGGGAAGATGCTTTGGTCGGCAGTGTGCTGAGATCTTGACCCAGGTGAATCCTCGCCTTCATACGCTCTGGTTGCTCTACCCGATGCCTTGATCGCTGACATACGGTTAGTAAGTCATAACTTAAAGCCGGAACCCATCGCCTAGGGTTACGTCATCGTGTAATTGGAAGCGTTGCTAGAAGGTACTAGCTTCCTTTGTCATGCCAACCACCATGCTTCCTTTTGTTTGGTTGTGAAAGTCGTTATATCGACTAGAGGGGTGAATAGGCGATTTTATGAAATTCTTCAGCGAGGAATTTGCGGTGAGGAAATTCATAGCGAAGAACTATTTATGTGGAATAAGTACTCGAGTAAACATAACAGGATACACACATAGTCGGCATGATGAAATGAAGACTAGAGCAGTCTGAGGAAGCGTAATCACGGGATAACAAGATGAAGACAAAGCGGTGAAGAAATTGGGCGAGGAATTTGTGAAAGTCTTGATCAAAAGTCTTGCACAGATATATGAACAACATGCAACACAGAATGAAAATGAATGAGTTGAGAAATAGAACCCGTCAGTTGGTGAAGACAATGATTTGGTAGACCAGGTTCAAGCTGTTGTCTCGGTTATACGTCTGGTTGGAGGGTGAGTATTTAAACTTCGAGGACACACGATCCGGACACCCGATCTCACGAGCGCAACTCGGACACCCGTCCTCACCGTATTCTCCTTGAACTAAGACCACGCAGGCCTCGTCCAATCACTCGTGGTAAGTCTTGGTGACTTCAAACCTTCACACACTTGGTCACTCGGCGATCCACAATTCCTCTTGGATGCTCTAGACCTTGGCCTTTGACCGTCGGAAGAAGCAGATCTTCAAAGGTAACAAGCGTCGGATCACGCGAGATCAATTTCTTGATGATGCTCAATCACTTTGGGTTTTTAATGGGGGTTTGGTTTTGGATTTTCCTCACTTGATGATTTTCGCTCAAAGTCCTCGGAGGATGGGTTGCTCTCAAATGACAAGTGTCAAGTTTTCTCGGAGCAGCCAACCAACTAGTGGTTGTGAGGCGACTATTTATAGCCTAGGGGCAGCCCGACATGATAAGACATAAATGCCCTTCAATGATATGACCGTTAGGTGGATAAGATATTTTTTGTCGTGGCGCGGCACGACAGCATCGGAAATTTGACTTTCAAAGTCCTCGGGGCTATCATGTTCCTCCTTTGTAGGCAATTCGCTGGCGAATTCCTAACTCCTCGATCGAGCAAAGTCATCGGTGACGGAAGAACACATCTCTATCCTTTGAAGAATTTGGTGAAGCTGTATGAGATTTCAATGGCTTCACTCGAAGGGATTGGTAGGTGTAGGATTTTGAGTTGAGCATCACATGGAAATTTTTCCTTAGTATTTCCTCGACCCCCTTAACGATGCAGTGTTTCCTATGACTCAAGAAAGAAAATGAAACTACGAAAACAAAAGTCTTCACGCTTCATATTCCTCGAATGAATATCAAGTCTTCATGGTCACCAATTTCTTCACTTTCAAAGTCTTTAGAAAGTCTTGAGAATATCAAAGTCTTGATTGAAGAACTTCATTTTAGAAATTGACTTTCTCTGTAAATCAAACTCCTCATAGACTTATAGACCTGTGTACACTCACGAGCATATCGATTACTTAACCTATAAGTCTTCAATACACCAAAATCACTAAGGGCACTAGATGCACTTACAATCTCCCCTTTTGGTGATTGATGACAACATAGGTTAAGTTTTCAACGAGGATAAACATATGAAGTGTAAATCTGATATTGAGGATTTGATTGCAAGATATAGAAGAACTCTGAATATGTGCATAATGAGGAATTTGCTTTTGAGGATGCACATTTGAAGTTTGAATCATGGGATCTCCCCTATATCTTGTAATTCATACCGCATTTGATATATATACTATGAAGAATTTGAAATGCATGATGAAATATGGTGCGATATTTATGAGATTGCATCGTGCAATGATATTAACGAGGAATAAGCATGAGAATAGCACATCAAAATGTCGAGCTCAAATATCACATTGAGCTTAGTGCTTCAAGCATCGAGCATAACGTATCAAAAGGCATCGAAGCACGATCAAAAGTATTGAAACCGCGATGCAAAATCGGCACAATGCACGATCAAAAGTATCGAGGCCCATCAGTTTAAGATTACAACTCGATCAATAAAAGTTTGGAAGAGCGAGTTGTAACTAATAAGCCATAGTATAAACCCACTTGAAGACTAACTCAGATTTCTCCCCTTTGTCATCAAATGACCAAAGGATCGGCGAGGACCGCATACGAAGATATTCAAGTTGATGGAGGCGCCCGGCATTATCGAGTTGGTTGTTGAAGTAGGGCCTGCCGCGATGTCGTCAAATCTTCATATTCATCGGTTTAGCGATGAAGAATAAAACTAGCCACCGTCAGGAACTTTGACTCTCTTGAATTTCTTGGAGTAGTGCGAGACAGTCATAAGCTTCACGAAGACCCATAGTCTTCAATTCTTCATGAATAGACATGATTGAGAACAGCCAGTGCGGTTGAGGGTTTCATGAAGGTAGTCTTGGTTTTCTTCACGCATTATGCGTTGAGGTCATATTATGAAGAATTGCAGCAAATTGGTGCTTGACCCATTTCGATTGCGATCAACCTTCGATGAAGGCGGAGTAACTCATGATCGATCATCACAGGTCTTTGTAGCTTGGTGTTTCTTGGTTGAAGTATTTCGGTATCATCGTAGCGAGTCGTCATTGGTGGAGTAAGATGCAGCTTTGCGAAACTGACCATCAATGGGCGAGTGCCTTCATCAATTACTGTTGCCTTGCCCTTGTCATCGAGATGATGAAATTGGTAAACGAGGACTTCAATGGGCGGAGAAGCTGCCATGATTAGTGTCGACCTTGTAGTTGGTGAAGATCTTGCCCTTATGAATCTCATGATCCAAGCGCATATGGCTTCACTCAAAAGGTGACATTGCAATATTGGCGAGTCCTCATGAAGAAATCATGGAAGTTGGTAGGCGCCATGAATGATATTGAAAAGCATGTTCTTCATGATGCCAGACGTCTTCATCATTTGAGTCGTGGCCTTTGATTGGACTCATAGTCTTCGTCAAGATCATGTACACGATCCGAGGCACATATAGCAAATCCCGAGGAATTTGGTTAGAGGGGCTTGGCCGATGGCTTCATCGATACTTGCATGAAGTGATCGGACGATTCACGTTCATTGTAGAGCAGCAGCGATTCATGGGGAGGATCAAGAGGAAGGACGCGAAGCAATTGATTCTTTGGTGCCTTGGTAGTATTTCATCATCAATCCAGAACCCATGAGTTGATGTCTTGACATCTCCGGTGATGTCAGGGTAAGGCCAAGAATGAGTTCTTCATTCGATCCACATATATCGGTGCAGAAATTCAGCAGCCACATCGTGAAGAAACGAATCTTGGCTCGAAAGCAGCGGTGATTCCATATCCACATGAGGAATATGCTCATGGTGAAGATCTTGTCCTTGTCGAATAGCGAGGAATAGAAATTTGCTTGTGTTGGAGTCGAGCGTCTTTTCCTCATTGACGAGTCATAAGTTGTAGGCGATGAAGAACACATGCTCGAAGAAACCTTCAGCCTTGAACTTTTGCTTGCTTGAAGCGGATTCTTTGGCTTGGCGAGAGGAATATCTGTTATTTGAAGCACAACCTCGGGAATCGCGATTTCAGGTTCTTGAGGAGAATTTCTGGTTCCTCTCCTTGTGCGATTTGAGGATCGATGAGTGGGTTCTTGGCGCTAGTGGCTGGAATCTCTTCGTTGGCGAGATGATGTGGGATGAGTTTCTTGAGCCCATTTGAGCAGTAGTATCGGTGGTGAGGAACTTGTTGAAGCGGAGTGAAGAGGGTATTGGGTGTTGACTTTCCCAAAGTCATCGTTCATCCGGTGTAGTGCTCCCAATATCACGTCTTCATCTTCTTTTCAATTTCAACACCTGCCTCTTGATTTGTGAACTGAGGCGCGGGTGAGAAGCAACGAGGAGTTGAAGAAGCTTCCACTTCAATTTCTTCATCAAGCTGTTACGAAGCGACAGCAGTTGATTTTCTTCATCGATCCGCTTGGGATCGTGTATTCTTCTCCAAGGGAATTTCCTTGGATGACATGGAGGAAATGGGAATGGCATCAATAGGATTTTCAATCGAGCTGGTCATTGGCTTCAATTTCTTGGCCGAAGAATTTGGCCATTGATGCCTTCCTTTTCTTCCTTGCAGCTCGTTCTGCGGCCTTTGTCTTCTTCACTTCATAGGCGGAAGGAAGAATTGGAGTTGGTGTTGGTGCGAGGTGAGGATTGTGATACATTTCTTGAGCTGGCCAGTGCGGTTGCCTGTTTCCTTGATTCTTGGCGCACCACTAGTGGATGCCAGGAATTTCTTCACAGGTGGAATGGAGTCATCAGCCTGGAACTTGTGTTTTCATTAGCGAAGTCATCGCCAGATCTTGGCATGTTCTTGGCAGGCTGGCAGATTCTTGACTGAGGTTTTCTTGTTGCGATGGAGCTGCAGATTTGACATTTTCTTCGTCGGTGGCGAATCTCACCTTGGCTCCTTGCGGTCGCATTATAAGCATCAAAATCCTTGCTGGTGCTTGGATTTACGATTGAGCTTTAAGAAGTTCTTGAAGTCAAGTTGATGATGTTTTTCTCGAGCTTCTCTTTTCTTGCTTTTGCTCTCTTCAATTCCGAGCCTTTTCAAATTTCCATTTCTCTTGAGAGATGAAATGGTTCACATGTGACTTTGACCAGAGTCGATGGCGGATCCGGAAGAGGAGTGTGGATCCATGCCCAGTCAATGAAGTCTAGGATCTTCTTGGGATCCAAGAAGCCACTTGTTCCTTTGGCTCTAGCGGCCTTGGTCGGTCATCTCTGATGATTTCTTCAAGTTCTTCATCGAGGCTTCATCATAGAGGAACATGAATGCAACCTTTCTTTTTGGACTTGGCGAGGACCGCGTCCATGATTGCTTTTGTCTTGATGAGTGGGACTGTTGAGGACATTGGTGCGGTGAGGAACTTCTTTGAAACACGAAGCAATGGAGAATCCTTGAGTCCTTTGACAAGTTGCAAGATGCAGGTGTTGAGGACTTGGAGGCTGCTGAGGATTTTGAATGACGGCGATGATCTAAAATTTGCCGTGAGGGGTGAGGAACTGGAGGCGTGAGGTGTGACGGTGAAGCACTTGGCTTGCGTCAGAGCTTCTTTGGCATTGATTTCCTCGGCTTGACCGAGGGCTCAGCATGACGGCGGCAGCAGATCCTCATTGAATTTCCTCCTGCCTCCTTGGCATCTTGCCAATTTGGCTTGGCGCTGGACCATTCTTCAAGAAAGCCTTCACCATGTTTGATGCTAGTGGGATCTGCGACTTGGCGGTGCGGAGGAGCTCTTGGGCATGGAGGTTGAGGCGAATTTCCTCATGTACTTAGGAGTGACATATGGTATTCTCGCCATTCTCGTGCCCATCTCCTTTCTATTCTCTGTATCGCTTTGCGCTGATTTTCAGTCTCCTTGCCAAATTTGGATTCATCGGTGTCACGATAGTCTTTGTATATTTCCTCGGGAATCTCAAAAGCGATCATGACTTCGGTTTCTTTCCTCCTTTTGTGGTCTCTTGCCTTCGCCATTTTCTTGGTGAAGAATTTGAACAATAGAGCACTCTGAAGAAGTATCAGTTTTTCTTCAAGAGCAACTGCAAATGAGTTAAGTTGATGAGAACCTAGTGATTCAGGACATGAGTACCTTTGAGCAGTGTAGGTCGAGAATTTGGAGAGGTCATATCGTTCTCGAAGATTTTCAAAAGAAGCAAGTTTTGAGAATTTGACCAGTTTGAGCCTTGAGGAATTTCACTAAGCGTTTCGTCTTAGGTTCGAGTTGTCTGATCGAAAATCCGCTGAATTGAGGAATCTTGAAGAAATGAATGCTTAGGAGATAAATCAAGAACATATAGTGTGTGAGTGTTCATATGTGAAGATTTTGAAGAGTAAAAACACCTTTGAAGATTTTGATTTGAGAATCAAGCGAGTAATAAAGTGACTTTTAATTACGGGCGAAGAACGACGACGAGATGAACTGTAGAAGTTAGTCACGTTAGATCTTCCACGCCCTAACTTGGCGGAGAAGACAACTTCTGGCGGCGGAGTGAAGATTTCATGACCGTGAAGTCTGGCAGCGATGAGGTCGAGCGGTGAAGCTTTTCACACGGCGATGGAGTAGCAGCGGCGCTAGGGTTTGAGGAGAGCTCGGCGAGACAGCGATCGGCGGAGTAAATGAAGTGAGGAGGGTAAAGGGGTATTTATAGCCATGGTGAAAAACTATTAGCCGAAGATTTTGGGAATGCCTGCCCTTTCTCCTTCCGCGCGATGTATGTCACCCACGTCTGTGCGGATAAGATCGTGTAAGATCGTGGGTGATTAAACTAATACATCGTGGGATGCGGAGCGGTTTGAGTAAAACCGAAAATTTTGGATAGATTTGTTTAAAGTTTAGTTCTTAATTTCTTCAGCTGTATCAAGGACCGGTGAAGACTTTGAGCAGTTTCAATCGAACGCACATGAAGAATTTGTGAATAGATTGGATTGAGTATAGCATAGAGGAAGGGTCCGATCACATTCACTTAGCGAAATCGCAACTTGAAGTAAAACACATCAAAGTGTGTGCCTGGGTCTCTTCTCGGGAGTCCGGGAAGTGAACAGGTTTACGTGTTATGTTTGGCGTAAGTAGGTGTTAGGATCACCTCTTGATCATTGCTAGCTTCCGACCGTTCGCTTGTTCTCTTCTCGCTCTTCTTTGCGTATGTTAGCCATCATATCATGCTTAGCGCTCTGACCTCACCACTTTACCTTCCTTTCCCATTAAGCTTTGCTAGTCTTGATACCCATGGTAATGGGATTCTTTGAGTCCTCGTGGCTCACGGATACTTCAAAACCAGTTTGCGGTGCCTATGTTACCGGCGGTGGCGCAACAAGCTCAAGGAGGCTCGATGAATATTTTGCCCTTTGTGTTGTTTCGTCCTAGTTTATCGATAGTGGAGCCGTTGGGTCGATCGGGACCGTTTTGCATTTGGGGTTCTTCTTTTATTTTGGTTCCGTGGTCGGACCTTGATTGTATCTGGATGATGTAATGCTTTATTCATGTAATTGTGTGAAGTGGCGATTGTAAGCCAACTATGTATCTCTTTCCTTATGTATTACATGGGTTGTGTGAAGATTACCTCACTTGCGACATTGCTTTCAATGCGGTTATGCCTCTAAGTCGTGCTTCGACACGTGGGAGATATAGCCGCGTCGAGGCGTTACAAGTTGGTATCGAGCCTTCCCGACCTTAGGAGCCCCTTGCTTGATCGTTTTAGCGGCGAGTTGTGTCTAGAAAAATGTTTTGAGTCATTTAGGAATTATATATGGAGTAGGATTCTTTTTACTCCCAGTCCTTGACCTTACGGTGAGGTATCGCGTGAGTTTTGACTCTTCTCTTCTCAAATTTCACTAAATTTTTTTAGGATCCGGGTATCTTGGAATCGTTCGATATTCTTATGATGAGAACATTGTTCTTGGTGCCTCGACATTTAGGGGTTGTGGCGGTGTCGGGGAGTTGAGCTCGGTATTGTCGTCATAATTTTATCGTTGCGATTCGGAATACCGAGTTTAATGCGCGACATCGAAAATCTCTTTTATGCGGTTGTTGGTGAGATAACCCCTAACGATCTTGAGGTGATCGGGAGTATTGCCATGACTTCATATAACGGATGCTTTTGAAGGTTGAGGTGAGCGATTTCGAAGATTTCTTGGTTATGTGTTGACGGATGGATCTGACTTGGATGTAGGTATTGTTAGTTTGGGTGAGATATATTGCTCCTGTATCCCCAACACAGTTGCATAACCGAAAATTTGGGAGTTTTATAGGTGGAATTCAAGTAGCTCTTAGGATATCTTTCCGACGGATGTATGGTATGAAATTGGGGTTCGGCGTCTAGTGGTCCGCCTATTCACGGTTGGTTTCTGATTGGTCTCGTTGTGTCTTAAAGAGTCCTTGGCTATGCCGACTCGGGGCGCTTGTATGTCATGTGCCTTGCCTTGTACATGATGGTCTTTGTCTGATTGAGCCGTGTAGGCCCCACCGAAACTTGGACGAAATCTCTATCATATGTTAGTTCCGGCATGCAAGCAAATCCTTTGTTTTGTTTTATTTGTGGTATTCGAGTTGCTTGATGTCAAATGTTGAATCCATACCTTTCCCAAGCGGTGTTCTCATATTTCTATGTGAATACTAATCCTTCTTGATCATTGAGGTTGTCTTGTCAACTCCTTTCCAATCGGTGTGCTTCTCTTGAGATGATCCATCATTTTCCCATCCATAAGATCAAATCTAAGTTTTCTCAGCGGTGTTTGTCTCATCCGTCTCCAAGTTGCCTTTGTTTTCCGCCCTCCACCTTTTTCCTCAAGAACTAAGATTTCTTTACCAAGTATCCTTTTATTTTGTGAAGTTTCTCCATTCTTTTCATCAATGTTCTTACTCGGTGGTTCTTAGAAGATGTTCTACTAGTTCATCATACTTCATTCTCGTATTCTTTTCGGTGGATTAACTCAAGCTTTGGTGTTGATCATATTCTTTTCTCATTTCAAGTGCATTCTTATGCGGTGTATCTATTATCATTCTATTTCTGCTATTTGTTATTCGAGTGCTCAAGATGTCTCGAAGATTGTGTTTCCATAGCATTCGTTCAAGCTCTTTTGAGATTGGTATCTCATTCAAGTCATTTAATTCAAGGTGCAACATCTCTTTTAAATCTTTTCAATGGTGTTCTTTTGAGTGGGCCTCCCCCCAGG